>OU964981.1:3987711-4047711 GCA_918808275.2 Dolichovespula sylvestris
CTCTCTCTCTCTCTCTCTCTCTCTCTCTCTCTCTCTCTCGCTCGAACCCGTTTTCCCCTTTTAAAAATCTCGAAAGACTCGCGTCGATGTAAATTTTAGATACGTCCGGTTAGCTTGTAAATCCCGACGTATCCATTAAAACAACGAATGTTCGCATTATTTTTATATTACAATTGAAGATCCTCTGATATTAATTTAACGGGTAATAGTTATTTCTCAATTATTTCTATTAATTTTTCAGCCACGAGCATTCCCATAATACGAATTTTTGATAAACGATGTGCCATATATAAAATTCATCGTTTAATTAAATTATCTCAATGGTCAAAATGTATTCCCATGTATTTGTCAGACATATGAATGATCATTTTACGAAAGGGACACATCGTAAATAATATAACGGTTCGTTCATTTCTCTTTATCCTTCGTAATTTATTTACGATTTTTTCTTTTTTCTTCTTTTTTCTTTTTTTTTTATTTTTAAAACACACATAGCCCAACATTATTCCTGTATGTCATAAAGTAGATTTTATGAAAGTATATATCGTAAAAATATGGAATTTCGTCTTGTATCCGATAAATTTAAGAGTATCGTTCAAGTTTGAAAGGATATTATGAAAAAAAAATGTTATAAAAATGTTAAATCGATTTAAAGCAAAACAAGAGCAAGGAGCGCATGAGGTATTCGTTATTCGACTTCAACAAAATTTTTATTTCTCAACGAAATTAACTCCCGAGTTCGAAAATACGACGACGAGAGAATATTTTTTTTTTTTTTTTTTTGAGAGAGAGAGAGCAAGCTGTTCTTTTTCCAAGATCTAATTAAAGACCATCCCACGGTAATTATTCACGAAGACGTTCGATATATCTCATTGGAACGGTAATAGAACAAGATCACGTATACGAAACACGAAACGATCCTTAAAAAGTTTCTTCGAGATATTAATAGAGAGAAGAGGGGGGAGGGGGGAAGGGGGAATCCTCGTTGTTAGACGAACGAACAATAACCGCGGGCTAATTTTTCTTTCGGATTAAAAAGCGCATCTAAAACTGTTCGTCGAAATTTTGCACCGATGAACTTTTAACCCGTTTGTCAAAAGTCCTAGCTGGTTTATTCGCTCGAGCGAGTTTTCAGTTGGTCAGTTTTATCGTTTAAAGAGCTTTGCGAAAAGAGAGAGAGAGAGCGAGAGAGAGAGAAAGAGAAAGAGAAAAAGAGAGAGAGAGAGAGAGAGAGAAAGAAAGATAAAGATATATATATATAGACTAGTAGTACTCGGTGTAAAGCCGAAAAGGTTTTTATGTGTTAGAGAAACGCGGTAATGCTGCAGTTTGTTACTGGATGTACGTAGCGTTAATGGAACGGTCGGTGAACGTCGAGGAAAGCCTAAAAGAGGCTTCTCATTTGGAAACTTTCGCAGAGTTTTCCACCGTCGAAGAAATCGAGCCCCGAGTAGTAGTATCTCGTAGAACATCCCGCGAACCATTCTCGAGTTACTCCTAACGACCCTCGCTGCATGAAGATAAATACTCGTGGAATTGCTCGAAACGCTCGTCTACACTACTCTGCGTACAGAGTTCTACGCAAAAAGAAAAAGGAAAAGAGAAAGAGATACTCTATGAAAGAATCAGAAAAGAAATGTTTATATAAGCAGAACTATATATATATATATATATATATATATATATATATATATATATTTTATCTCTCTTGTTTAATTCAGTTTATACCGAATCTCGTTTCTCTTTCATTAAAATGATTTAAACAATATCGATTGTATACATTACGTATGAAAATATACTTGAATGTATAAATATATTTGAATGTACGTACGTACGTACGTACGTACGTATAACATCGCAATAAATTTATTACGAATGTTAGAGGATAACCTTGTTAACCTGTGCAATGTGAAAATAAACTCGAGGTGTAAGACGACACGTCGTCGAGGTTAAGCTGAGAGATAGTTGCGAATATAAACAAATGAAACTACGACGGTCGAAGGTTCGTTCAAAGACAACAACAACGAGTCAGTCCTTCGTTGAACGTTGCCCGGGATAAACGAAACTACGCTTCGAGAGAAGAGATCCTTTATAATTATCAACGAGACGTTCATCATCTTCGACGTTCGCGTTAAACACGACGTTGCCAAAAGGATTTCGAGGTTTGTAGATCATTACGATAAACGTTCATTGTCATTTTCTAATCATTGCGAAAACGAACCGTCGTCATTTCGGCTATCAAGTTTTTATATCTCTCTACGAACCGATCGTTATTACGCTTATTATCGTTTCATTACTTCGATTTATATAACAATGTATATATATATATAATATAAATTTTGTTTTAATTACGTACGCAATATACATAGACATAGGTATAACATAAACGTATTTATAGTTATGTCGTACACATAATACTTATTACTGTATTCGACGATAATAATTATCGTTTCGAAAAGATTTTCTATGCCATGAGTATTGGATTTTACTCTAAAGGATGGAGGTCTACTGTAAAATCGCATCTCAATTGGATCAACGTTCCTCTTCTATGTACACACAAACACACACACATATATACATATATCCCCGGAAGTCGAGCATATAATACCTAAACCCGCATTGCAGTTCGTCGTTGGTTCTCTCTAGTACAAGTCTACGGATGCTATTCGTACCAAATACATACAGTCTCTCGCTATTTGTAGCAACAGCAACGGCAACGGCAACGGCAACGGCAACGGCAATAGCAACGACTGTAGCAACACTAGAAACTCCTTGAGACGTGCGACACCTTCTACCGGCTCTTCGAGACATCATGCTTGCGTGTATGTTTGCTCGTGCCATAAGCAAGTGGTACGGTAAATGTGTACGAAAGGGGGGTTGTGAAGAAAGACGGTGGGAGGGGAGAGGGAGGGAGGGAGGGAGATAGGTTAGCTTAGAAAATCCTTAGGCGATATTAAATATTTGAGATTTAATATTAGAACGTACGTACGTACACACACATATATATATATATATATATGTGTGTGTGTGTGCGTGTGTGTGTGTACTTTAGTTTTACGTAAAATTGAAAACTTTTTTGTCTTTGTTTACTTTACACACACACACACACATATATATATATATAGTTTTCTATACCAGACCTTTTCTATCTCTGGCGCAAATATATATATTTTTTCGTCCTCTCAACCTTTTTTCTCCCTTCGTTCGTATTATTAACCATCGTTGAATGTATGTATAAGATCGTTCTATCTTTCGTTTCAACCGAGTGAAAGCTCTTTAAATGGTGTCAGGAGGCTCATCGAGATCGCCAAGATATTTCGTCGTTCTGTGTGAGAGACGAGGATAAGGGAAGAGAGAGAGAGAGGCAGCAGTCTCTTCGAGTTTAAGTCGACGGACGAAAGAAAAGCGTTTGCAACGGACTGACGCTTGAATTTTTTAGATTTTCAAATTAGCCTTCCATGGTAAATACGAGACCATGGTACCGTGCGAAACCTTCAACCTTCGATGATTTATTGCGAGGGCAAAGTATCTAGTTATTTTTTACTTTTCTTTTCTTTTTTTTTAGCTCTTACTCCTTCCTTCCCGCAAATAAATACATCGATTTTAATACAAATAAACACGTCGGTATGAATCGACGTACGATTTATCTCGCAGAATTTTGTCTATTTCTTTTCTTTTCCTTTTTTTTTTTTTTTTTCATGGGGTTTACAAACGCTTCGAATTCCGATCGATACGTATCTGTCGTGATATAACGTACGCTCGTGTATCCTGTGCTCTTCTTATTCTCGTACTTCTTATATACATGTACAAAAAAAAAAAAAAAGAAAAACAAAGAAAATTTGGCGAACGAAACGAATATTATATGTATTTTCGTCGAGTACTTTTAATTTTGGGATCGTTCGTTCGTTCGTTCGTTCGTTCGTTCGTTCATACGATCGTATTAGTTCGAAGACCGTCACCAGTTTTCTTTCTCCTTTAAAAACTTGAATTATTCACCGTTCCGTGTATGTCGTCCTACGGTTAAAGCATGGTCTCCAGGGTATGCCACGTGGAATATGCTTTAAAGCTCGTGTTCACTGGCATTCACGCGCGAAGAATAATATTATCCTTTATAGTAGCTTTTTCGCGGTCACCGCTATATACATACATCGAAGAAGAAGAAGAAGAAGAAGGAGGAGGAGAAGGAGGAGGAGAAGGAGAAGAGAGTGAGGGATATATAACGAAAGAGAAAAGAAAAAACAGAAAAAAAAGAAAAGAAAAAGTGAGGGAAAATTGAACAGATCGATTTTTCTCGACGCGATCCTGCGACGAGAGGAAACGATCGTGAAGTACAAAAGGATAACAAAGCTTTGTCACGATAGGGATAGTGAGATAAAATTCACGGTGTAAAATACGACGTGTCCCAGGGTGGCCGATAAAATTTATCGCCCACGATATTTTCTATAAAATGCTTTTGTTTACTGGGTGTGAAAGCGAGGGGGAGAGAGAGAGGGGGGGGAGAGAAAAAAATGGAAAATAAAAAGAAGAAATAAAATAAAATAAAGAGAACAAAATAATGATAACAGGAGAAAAAAGGCAAAGCGACATTAACACCGGAACTTCTCGGCCGCGAGTGCATTTCTATTATTATCGAGATCAAACTAAACGTCGCGGGACGAGAGCAATGAAAAAAAAAAAAAAAAAAAAAAAGAAAAAAGAGAGAGAAAGAGAAAAAAGATCGGTTCAAATAGAAAACAATTATGGGAATAATAAAATTGGTCCGCAACAACAAGAGAAATAAATTACTATATATGTACGTATGTATGTTTATATATATTTATATATATCTCACCATTCCGTTTTAATTGGAGACAGCTTGCTTTCCAGTTGCAATCATGTACAATACGTAGGTATATGTAAATTCATAAATCGATCAGACGAGTGTAATAAAGCGTGTGATGTTCGTATAACGACGATATTAACCTTTCGTTAAATCGAAGGTAGAAGAGTGTGAACAACAACAACAACAACAACAACAACAAGAATAACAATAGATGGGTAAAAGTTGGTAGACACAGGTCGAAAGCTTCTCGAACAATGGCTATGGAAAGGGTAACTTCTGCGTACATAGAGTATATCGAGGATAATCTGGAACGGACTTTATTACGCGGGATCGAAGCTTTTCCACGATAAAGTTTAAACCGCACGCGGGATGCAGTGACCTGCATTCTAGACGGCCGCAAGCCTCGCATCAAGACGATAGTTCTCGTACCTCGAACTCGACTACGACGCCTTTTGACGAAGGATCGATAAGAGAAAGGACGCGGACGTTCGTTTGAAAATTTCAAAGAAAATCGCATACGAAACGTACTTATCTCTTATCCTTTCGTAAAACGTTTCTTTCCTTTGGATTCTCCTTTTCGATTGCACTTGTTTATTTTTTATTTTTTTTTTTTTATCTTCTTCTATTTTCTTTCCTTTTCTTTTCGATTAATCCTTACGAGGAAAATAAAAATAAAGAAAATCAAGAAAATTTCCTTTCGAAATTTTATCATCTTCCAATTTTCTAAAGGTACATCTTTTAATCGTCTGTAATTCTTCTCTCTCTCTCTCTCTCTCTCTCTCTCTCTCTCTCTCTCTCTCTCTCTCTCACTCACTCTTTTAAGATATTCTCCTACGTTTCATATCATTTAATTTCCTTCGAATTCGTAGTCGGTTTGTAGAAAATATTCTTTTTCTCATTATTTTTTCTCGTAAGCTTAAAAACTTTTCAATGGTTTCTACTTGACTTTGCTCTCTCTCTCTCTCTCTCTTTCTCTCTCTCTTTCTCATTTTGCCTTTTCAATAGATTTTATTGCACTTACGAAGCATCGTTCTCCTCCTGGCGAAGAAGCTCTCCTCATCGCGTTATATTTCAACCCTTGTATATCACCCGCTGAAAACGATTTCCTCTTTCTCTTCTCTCTCTCTCTCTCTCCATCTCTCTCTCTCTTCATCTCTCTCTTCATCCATGGTAGTCGCAGTCGTTGTAGTCGTAGCCGTTACTTGACGGCGAAATAAAACTGCCTGTCTCTTCCTCGCAACGAAAGGACAAAGTAGAGGAAATATCTAGTTGTCTATTTTCTCTCTTCGATTTATTTTAAAGGTGTGTGTGATCTTCCTTTTTTCCCCCTCCTCCTCCTCTTCTTCTTCTTCTTCTTCTTCTTCTTCGTCGAAGTCATTTCTCGTTTCTTTGATAAATGGAGAAAGGGCAAACGGAAAATAGGGGATAATTATTCGATTATACATTCGTCATATTGAATCATTAATTAAAATCCTTAATCCGATATTTAAACGAAATATATTATATCATATCGTTATTACGCGTCAAAGTTTTAGTTCGTAAATCCTATATATCAAGTACAATTATCTTACACACGTATATGTATGTTATATGATAGATATTATATATACATATGTAACTTATACTTGTTTAAATGTTTATTTTAGTAATACGTACTAACCTCGTTACTTTTATGTTCGTATAATAATATAAACGTAACTGATATTAGTATAATTATTATTCTATACTATTATTTCATATGTGTTTACATATATGTATACACACACACATATATATATAGCCCATATTTAGGAAAGCTTAAATTTTCGAATATGATCCAACTGTGATGCTTTAATATAAAATAAAATACACGTAAATTGGTACGCGATACTTATATCACGATAATACGTAACGTTACATAATTTTAGAACATTTCCAAAATAAAATACAAATAAGCTCTCTCTCTCTCTCGCTCTCTCTTTTACGATCGTAATCATAATTCCGTAGATATAATCGCCATTAAAAATTTTCATATTGTCAACTTCGACGTCATCGTACCGAGGAAGATTATTGGTATCACGAAAGTCTACTAAAAGGGTTGAGAGACACTGAATATCGTTGCATTACCGTCAGCAGCACGTGCAGTGTCACGCGGTTCGCTGTTGAAACATCTGCATGGGCACGTGCAACGATCGGAGGAGACCCCTATATTCTCTCTACTTACACTTTAAGAGTATACATGCATATATGAATATATATATATATATATATATATATATATATATATATATGTATGTATGTATGTATGTATGTATGTATGTATGCATGTATGTATGTATGCATGTATAAGATCGTAAGCAGGCGGTTACGCGCATCCAACCACGAACTCGCACACCAGTGTACCAAGATTACGTAATAACGGCAAGATATGCGTGGCACGCGACCGATTCTAATCCTCTCTCTCTCTCTCTCTCTCTCTCTATCTCTATCTCTATCTCCCTTTCTCACTCTCTCTAGCTCTCACTTATTCTCTATCTATCCATCCATCTATCTATCTATCTGTCTATCTGTCTATCTGTCTATCTCTATTTCTATCTTTATCTCTCTCCCTCCCTATACATATATATATATATATATATATATATATATATATATATATATATATATGTCTTTCTCTCTTTCTCTCCTTTTACTTGGTGCGAATTCCTTACGTATTTTCACTTTCTCACCTCGATGTGCTCGAGCCAAGGATAGTTTCAACGAGTTTTAACAAAACGTCGGATTTAAGTGTTATTAAAAGGTACGATTATTTCATTTAACCACAATGGAATTCTTCTCGTGCTTTACCAACGTCCGACGTAGTCAATTCTCCTTTCGTTCGTTTACTTCTTTTTATTTATTGTCTTTGAATTTGTTTTTCTTTTTTCTTTAATCGACCTTACTCGCTCCAAAAGAGTCGTCGTCGTCGTCGTCGTCGTCGTTCTTCCTCGTAATTATTCCAAACGAAGACGGCTTAGCGAAAGCGCACATACGTGGAACGTATGTGATAATAATTCTTCGGACTAAATATCAATCGGCGACGTTGAACCGATGAAACTTTTAACGATTCGATATTATTATATCCATCCACATGAGGGTTAGAACAATTCGAGAAAAGGGATAATAGAAGATAGGTAGAAGTTTCTCATTAAACATAGTTACGTTAACTTTCAAGAGTTGGAGTTCGTTAAATTCGCCTAGTTATAGGTAATAGCGAAAGGAAGTGGGTGTTTAAATCAGAGACGTTACTCCTACGACGACCACACGTAACTCCACGTACCACCAACGCGAATAGGTGTATATGCATATATGTATTACTCCTAGGAGTTAGATACCGAAGTATATACGTTGGAAAGTTTCCTACCCTTTGGATGGTGGTTGACCATCGTACTCGGCCACCGACACCGCAAATCTCTGTCTACTTTGTTGGTCCCTCTCTCCGTTTCACGCGTATCCAGGCTCTTTGCTATCTCTCCTGAGACTAACAACGTACAATAATACGGGTTAGAGATAGAGAGAGAGAGAGAGAGAGAGGAGGAGGGATATACAAAAAAAAAAAAAGAGAAGGTGATACAAATAAATACGGTGGAAGAGAGAGGATGATATTAAAGGATGTAAAATTAATCGGGCCTTCCTTTATCATCTTATCTTTTTCATTTCTTTCCCTCCGTCGTTTTCCCCTTTATCCTTCTTTTCTTCCCTTTTCTTCCACTCCCTTTTTCCTTTTTTCTTCTTCTTTCTTTCTTCTTCGAGTCTTCCTTTTTTTTCGCATTTTCATTTCACCCTTTCTCGAGAGCACTAAGACGTGTTTCTTACTCGTAAAGAGTGAAAAGAAACTCTCGTAAAGAGAATAGAGAGAGAGAGAGAGAGAGAGAGAGAGAGAGAAAGCTTCTCTTCTAGTCTCTAACGCTTTTCTTCTTGCTTATTCGAGTTTCCTACACGTTGTTGTTGTTGTTGTATAGCAGTTACTTGGGAAAATTGTAATCACGAGGAGATCGGAATAAATAAACTTGCTAGGAAACGGTTCGTGTAATTATCTAGAGAAGTACAAGAGAGAACCTTCGGGATAATCAAGGGGTACACACACACACACACACAAACACACACACACATATATATTTATACACATACATATATGTATAAGGTGGTACAATTTAAAGTTAGTAAGAGTTATAGAGAGATTATACTACATATACCTATATGAAGAGATAGATAGATAGATAGATAGAGATAGATAGATAGATAGATACATAGACAGAGAGAGAGAGAGAGAGAGAGAGAGGGAGAGAGAGGGAGAGAGAAAAAAAAGAAAAAAGATAGTATAATGAAATCGAATAATACATCGAGTGTGATCGTGTGGGCTTTCGAGCTTGCAAGGATTCGTATTAAAGTTGTGGAGATGGGTAGGCTTTTGTCTCACTTTCGTCGAGCTTACGGCTAATTGGGACAGAGAAAGAGAAAGAGAGAGAGAGAGAGAGAGAGAGAGATGGGAAGAGAAAAGCCAACTTTCGGGTTAAATGCTAGACCTCTTAATAGAGGGCCAATAATTGGAAAAGATTCCCCACGGCACGGATATTTTCCGCGGTATTTTTCCGAGGCGAGGATAAAGTCCGGATGACGATTGGAAAAAAATTAAGGTAACAGGTCAACGGATGGATTTTCTTAAAAAAAAAAAAAAAAAAAAAAGAAAAAAAAAAAAGAAAAAAAGAAAAAAAGGATTTTATCGTCTGCGTCTAAACCAATCGATTATTTTTTTCCTTTCTTTTATTTTTTTATTACTTTTTTTTAGCGAGCCTTTCCTCACTATTTTTCTCTTCTTCTTTTCTTTTTCTTTATGTTGTCGGTGCGCTGTGTGTTACTCATGAAAATTGAAAGTAACATTTGCGATATTACTATTGTTAACGTCGAGTAATCTATGACGCGTCGGTGAATTACAAATGCGCGTAAGATTTTGGGTTTTTTTTTTTTCTTTTCTCTCACTTCTTATTTTCTTTTTATTTTGCAATAAAACAAATTCTTTCCCCGGGTTGACAAAATTTAACTATTGAATGAAGATCATTCCGCTTGGATTCCTTCGAAAATCCAGATTCTCGGCGTATGCGATCACACACGACTAAGCCGGTCCCATCGAAAGTCGTCGATTTTGAGAAGATGAGCTCGGATAGATCGATAGATAGATAGATAGATAGATAGATAGATAGATAGATAGATAGATAGATAGATAGTTAGATAGATGGATGGATGGATGGATGGATAGATAGATAGATCGATCGACTCGTATGGTCCCGGAGAAAACGAATCGTTTTTCCATACACCAACGTTGCAGCTTTTTTCAACTAAGCTTCTCTCTCTCTCTCTCTCTCTCTCTCTCTCTCTCTCTCTCTCGTATTACTTCCGCAGTATCGTTAAGTTGCGTTCAAATCGACGGAGACGAGACGAGACGAGCGTATCTTTACGAGCATATTTTTCGCTTGGATTAACCTCGACGCATCTCGAATCATATCGATTGATCGAACTTCGATACGACAGAATGATTCGATTCTAGACAGAGATTTACCTTCTTACAAATTTTTATAACACATATATAAGCAACGCGTATATATATATATTTTTTTTCCACAATTTTTTACTAACCAAAAATTTCTATTCTTTTCGTTTGTTGCAGGTAAATAGATCGTAGTTCACGGTGATGCCGAAAAACGAGGTTTCCCTCCACCCTCCCCCCAACCAAGCTGGCCATATTTCTCAGAGATTTCGTCCAAGGATTGGTATTAAAAGTATTTAAGATTAAAAAAAAAAAAAAAAAGAAAAAAAGAAAAGAAACAAATAATTATTCGTACTTAATCGTAAACATAATATCACCGGTTAACTCGCATGGATTTAGATAAATTGAACTAATCATTCGTTCCGTCGAATCATCGTTAGAATTCGATGCTTTTTTAATTCTTCGCCCGAACGAAAAGATATTATCTTACAATCGATTACAATAGACGCAAAAAAAAAAAAAAAAAAAAAAAAAAACTAAAAAGAAATATGATCGTTTCGTGTAACACGCGATCAAACTCGTGTTTCTAGTTTCTATTTAGTGCACACACACACACACACACACACACACATATATATATAGATATATATATAGATATATACCTACATATGCACACGTAGTACGTATATAAACTAAAAGGGGGAGAGAATAGTTACTTTTGCAAGAGGAGACGACCCGTTCCCGGATAGAAATCGGAGTTCCGCACGCGGCCTCGTTTCATAAAACATTCATTCGAATCTTTTCTCGCCTCGTAACGACCCAACCTATACAACTTTCTATTGTACGTTTTCGAACGACAATGCCATTGAAAATTGAATGTACAATTTAGAAAAAGTTCTACTCTCTCAATCTCTCTCTCTCCCTCCCCCTCTCTCTCTCTCTCTCTCTCTCTCTCTCTTTCTCTCCCTCAGGCGTCATTTTTCTTTTTATCACTTCTTCAATTTTTATCGCTGTCACCAGCCGAAGTAAACGTTTGATCGATTTCTTGTCTCCTTTTTCTCGTAAAAAATGATTGAATCTACCATAATCGAAAATCTTTTTCTATTTCGTAATACATCCCGACGAAATATCTTTTATTTGCGATAAGAGAGAGAGAGAGAGAGAGAGAGAGAGAGAGGACAATTCTAAGTTTGTTTCTATCCTTCGTGTTGTTTTTTCTTCTCCCCCCCTCTCTCTCTCTCTATTTTTCTTTTTTCTATCTCTCTTTTGGGAATGGCCAAGAAATCGAGTAAGAAGTTTCTGGTAAAAAGAAGAGATCAGAAGAGACGTTCCTTAAAATCGTCCTTCCTTTGGTAGCAACTTCTTGAAGAAAAGTTCTTTTTAGATTTGGAAGAGGACAGAAAATATAAAGAACAGGGAGCAAAAAAAAAAAAGAAAAGAAAAGAAAAAAAAGAAAGCGAAAGATCGAGTACGGTACTGAATATTCGCAATTTGTCGGTGGAATTCTCATCGATTACTTTTTTTTTTTTTCTTTTTCGAAGACGCGTTGACATTAAAAAAAAAAAAAAAGAAATATATATATATATACATATATAATAATTTTAATAATTTAATAATTTTGTAAATAAATAAATAAAGAACGTGTATACGTGGGTATAACGATTAAATAAAAAGGAAATGTACATTGTAGTTGTTACGATTAGTCCGTTCATTGATTTAAAGCTTTGAAAGATATATTACTCTTTGCGCACTGGTGGATTTTCTCGATCGGTATTCCAACAAGACGGAAAACAAGACGGAAGACGATTTTAACGGGCAAGTCAGAGTAAAATGAATGAAGCTACGTCGGAACGTTTTTCCGACGGTGACGTTCTGACGGATATTAAAGAGTACTGGCGAACGCGGAAGAAAAAGAAGCAGAGAATAAGGAGAGAGAGAGAGAGAGAGAGGAGAGAGTGTTCACCCTTTTACCGGTTTCGAATTAAAACGAACCTACCCAAGGAGTATTCTACCTTACTCTCGTGACTCTATGTAATTTATTAAACGTTATTAATTTTCCATCTGAGAAAACTAGACGGCTCATTTGTTCTTTTTAAAATTAAAGAAAAGAAAGAGAGAGTAAGGAAAATTTAAAAATTGATGAAAAAAAAGAAGGAAAGAAAGAAAAAGAAGTAATTTAAATTCACCGTAAATTATAAGGAAATTAGATCAAACGTGATCGAAATTAAAAGCTCTACTCAATATTACATATACATGTGTGTGTGTGTGTGTGTGTGTGTGTGTGTGTGTGTGTGTACTTTTACGTGTTATATTAGATTAGATAAATTAAATAGATTAAATATATTAGATTAAAATATTATCAGATATGAAAACACGCCTGCGTATTGGATTGCACTGGATTGTATCAGTCGTCGATTGATGCATTAAATTGTGATAAACACAAAAAGTCGGCGTATTATTAAATTAAATCGGATAGATTCGATATAACCGTAGATTTATTCAAAGGGATATCTACTTTTAATATTCGAGATTAGCTACCTTTTTAATCATGCTAATGAACGTTTAGAAGAAGAAAAAAAAAAGAAACAATGATAGGTTTAATTTGATTAATCTGTCCCCTTCAAGATAAACGTTTCTCGAATGACTATGGAAAAGGAGAAAGAGCGTTGGAGAGAAAAAAGAGAATGAGATATGTGTGTGTATATATATACACACTGTTGGAAATTTTTAAATTATTCTCTGTGAAACGTTCGAAGTAAAATAAAGAAAGAAAGAAAGAAAGAATGAATGAATGAATGAATGAATGAATGAATGAAAGAATGCAAGAATGCAAGAAAGAACGAAAGAAAGAATTGCCAAAGGGGTTTCAGAGGTATAATATATCCACGTTCGATGCATTCGATCGTTTCTCCGAAGCATTTCCGTTAGAAAGGAATCCTTCTACTTGGATAAATTATGCCTCAAGGTGTTCTCTTCGTCCCCATCTCCGTCTCCGTCTTCGTCTTCGTCTTCTTCACGTTCTTTCCTCGTCTTCCTCGTCTTCTTCGTCTTCTCCTTTGTTTATGAAATTCGTTCGCGCCCTCCCGTGAAATCAGTTATTTGAAGAAACACACACCGGGAGTAGATAGACTATGCCCTGTAATCCAATCTTCGCATTTAATTTTGTTCCAACGCTAAGCAAGGAATACCTTGCCGTGTGTTTTACAAGAGATTTGCCGCAGGCTTGTACGTGGTTGGTTGGCTGGCTGGTTGGCTGGTTGGCTGGCTGGCTGGTTGGCTGGCTGGCTGGTTGGTTGAATGGCTCGATGGTTGTTTGCTTGCTTGCTTGCTTACTTGCTTTACTTTGTGCGAGCCCAAGGATTCTCTCCCTCCCCTCCCACCCCACCCCTATCCGCCGTAAGAAAAGTCCTTGCCGCTGACACGCCAGGCCCAGGATAATGCCGGGAATTTTAATACCATCATACACCTACTACGCTCTATGAATTTTTTTTCTCTCTTTATTCCTTTTTTCTCTCCTCCTTCTTCTCCATTTTTTCTTCCTTTCACGTTTCTTTTTCCTCCTTACTCTTATCAATCTTTTTTAAGGATATATATATATATTATATATATATATATATATATATATATATATATATATATATATATATATATGTACGAACTTGTGTATGGATGATGCAACGAGAATGTATAAGAAAAGAAAAAAGGAAACGAGAAAAATTTTTTATTGAGCATGTAAATATATATGTATTGTTTTGACATTATATTGAATAATCTAAGAAGAGAAGCGAGAATAAAAAAATATGCAATAAGTATATATATTTTTTTTTAGACAAAACATCTTGTTCGGATCGTACAAAAAAATTTTCCAGGCTTGTAATTTTACGATCTGACGGATAAAATAGAAAATTGGTCTGAAAAGTCTCGTGAAAGAGCAACAGTTAATTAAAAAAAAAAAAAAAAAAAAAGAAAAGAAAAAAGAAAAAAAAAACAGATTTTGTTCTTTCACCGTGTTAACATATATATAATTATATACAATTCGTACCAACGTAAATTTCTGTCGACTTCACTGCGAATAAAACTTTCTATATAACGTAGAAATGTTACCGAGTGATTATGAAGTTTATTCTGTAATTGAATTTCTAGAGAAAGAGAGAGGGGGATACAGAATTGAAAGCGTGGATTCTTTGATGTATTAACTTGAATATACTGTATTAAGGGAAGAAACGAATAGGGACGATTGGTATATCCGTAGGTACGTTATTCTCTATATAAAAGCGAAGAAACTATTTAAAAACATGTAATAACGAAATGATAACAATGAACAACATAACGGGCATGCATATACGCGAACGTACAAACCGAAAATAAAATAGAATGACGTAATAATCACGATGTAGTTTTACCAGGTATATAAAAGGTTTTCCATATAGTAGTATGTAGCTTGTAATCCTGAGAAATCGTGTACAATTATGCTCGATTAAAAACTCATCCTTTCTCTCTCGCGTTCCCTTTGCAAAATCGGAGTTTCGAATAGGTCGGATAGACCGTTTAAAACGTAGGACAAATTGATCTAATTCCACGGAAATCGCCTGGTGTTCCCGTCGTTTAATAAGAATTAAAAGGGCTTTGGAAGGACTTAAAAAACTATCATGAACCAGGAGAAAAAGAGACAGAGTGAGAAAAAGAGAAAAACAAAAAGATATATATATATATATATAACATAATTAAAAGCATTTCATTCGAAATATACGATTTGATTTTGATTTTAACAAATACAATTATATTTCTTTCTCTTCTCTTATCTTATTTTCTTCCATTAAAATTCGCTATATATTTTTCCTTATTTCTTTTTTTTTATCCTCAATCGATGTAATCAAAGCTTGTAAAAGAGGTACGGTTACGTGATCACTCACAACGCGTCGAAATGCATCGGCAAAGAAAGTTAAGAGGATTTCGTATGGAACATACTCGAAGATTTATATATCGGATATGGATGTTGCAAGAAATTTCTTAAAAAAAAAAATCTCTCTCTTCTCTCCATCGAAGTGTTCCATTTAATTTCATCTAGCGGTTTAGATTCGAATTAATCCGTGCTATATGCATATATACACCCGTACACAGGTGTAGAAATCTTTCAGAAGGAAAGTTACATGAGACCGGTAAAGCGTAGAGTTTTATATAAGCTTCGGTATATTTGAACGAAAAGTTCGAGTTGAGTGCAAGGGCCATATCGTTTACTTTTTCATTGTAAGAATGTAAATGCAAGAAAGAAGAACAAAATAATACGAGGAAAAGAAAGAGGAAGAAGCAAAAAAAAAGAAAAAAAAAAAAAGAACGAAGAAGGAAGAGGAGAGAAAAAGTAGAGAAAAGGAGGGTAAAGAAAGAAAAAAAAATGGAGAAAGGGAACAGAAACAAAACAAAAAAAAAAACAAAAAAAAAGAAGTAGTTCAGTTTCTCGTTGGGCCATCCGAGCGAAGGAATCTGTGCGTTGAAAGTCGCTATCAAAGGAACGGGAGACGGGAAGTGGGGGGAACAAACGAAGGAGAAGTTTCTCCATCGGAATAAAAAGAATACCGCCGTCTCATTCGGGATTCGTGATCCATAAGCAAAAGTAGAGCGAGATAGAGAGATAGATAGATAGATAGATAGATAGATAGATAGATAGATAGATAGAGACGGAAGATCGAGAAAGAAGCGGAGAAAATCCTTCGACGCGCAAAGCTTTCGAATTTGCATGCTATCGAGAGGAGAAGAAGAGGATTTAGGCGAGTGTGCGAAAAAGGAAAAAGAAATAGAAAGAGAGAGAGAGAGAGAGGGAGAGAGAGAGTAATAGTACAGTGAAAATGGAATAAGTTTGATTATTAAAGACTCTCAGTAGTCGTTACACTCGATTCTAAGGACTATCGAAAAAGAGAATCGAAAGTCGAAAGATTGTAATAAAAGAAATGACAATGGTCGCTATCAAATACGTAGACTTTTTCCATCGTCTTTTTCGATATCCGAAAGAGTACATACGTGTATATATATATATATATATATATATATATATATATATTACGGATGTATGGGTGTACTCTTGTGTTGGTAGATGTGTGCGTTACGTGCCAAGGCCATTGCTAAGAAGGAAACATTGTAAGATCGAATCGTAGAAACGATCGGATTTACTCTAGAAACTTATATCCTCCACTACCATGGACACAAAACAAGCTCTATTCTCTCTAACATCCACCTTTAAGATACTTTTTATTAGTTTTCTCTAAAGTACAGCGGCAGCAATTAAGTGGCCCATGTTACATCCATTCCTTGTCTCTACTTGTTTCTTTCTTACCAAGTATCTTTTTTTTTCTTCTTTTCTTTCTTTCTTTCTTTCCTTCTTTCTTTCTTTCTTTTACCGTCTGGTACCATCTTCGAATAATCCTATTTTTTAGCAACACTTTTCACATCTTTTTTTATGTCAAGTTTAAATGTCAGAAAGAGAGAGAGAGAGAGAGAGAGGGTGAGAGAGATGTCACGTCATTTAACATTTATTATCGTGAGAGATGAAAAATGATATACAATTTTTATGGAAGATAAACATTTGAAAATTCAGGAATACCGTAACATCGTTCGATATACTACATATTTATAAATTTTATCCTACAGACGATGCCAACGCATCGTTTACGTTACGTACCTATATAAGTTTCCTCTCGAAACTAACTTTCAACATGTTGCAAATTTCAAAACGATGACGACAACGACAACGACGACAATGACGACGACGACGACGACGACGACGACGACGACGACGACGACGACGACGACGGTCAACGTATACGAGCTTTACAGTAAAACGAGAGATTTCATTTCAGCCATACGACGTGTTACGCCGAAACGAGACGAATATTTTCGTATTTTCATAGCAACCTCGATGAGATTATGAAAGGGAAAGAAAAAAATAAAAAAACAAAGAGTAAAAGAAACGAGACGGATACCTCTTGTCTCTAAAACCTGCATGATACATACATACATACATACATACATATATATATATTCGATAAAAAAGAAAGAAAGAGGTAGAATGTAAAAAATTCAATTGGCGAATATTTAATCCTTAAATAACTATACACGGATCGTCCGTTTAATTAAAGTTCCGAATATTCTCGAACGAGAGAAAATCGACTACCGTCTCGTCCGTTATCCTTCGAATATCTTCCCGGCGGCCCTTTACTCACCTGTACCCTGCTCCCTCCCTCTCCCCTCGCAAGGATCTTCGAAGAGAAAAGAATAGTCGAGACGGAGAAGGCGAGCTATGTAGGAAGGAACACGACGATGGAATTATTCATTCCGTCGTATTGAGTAGGAAACGGTTAGAAGGGAGAAGGACTGAAAGGTCGGTTTCGTTGGATGATAGCGAGGAGATAGAGGGATGTTAAAATAGTGGTAGTACGTAATCGTATATGGTGGTGAGAGTGGGTAGTGGTTGCTGATAGTTGTGGTAGTATACTTGCCATGAATTTAACGTTTCGTTAAGGGTCGTCGTTTTCGTCGTTGTGTCGTTGTTGGTCGACCAGCTTGTAAAAGGATCGCTCGTCCGCGTCCCCGTGGCACGATCGTGGAAAATGTGAAACGAAAGAGAGAGAGAGAGAGAGAGAGAGAGAGAGAGAAAGAGAAAGAGAGTGTAAAGGGAATATGGGTCACGACGGGATCTCCCCGTGGGCTGTACAATGGGCAAACAACAACGCCATTGTCTAGGCAAGCGGTGATAAACGGCGTCGTGATAAAACCGCTCGCGAGCACCAAGCCTGTGATGGCTTTCGTTGGCTTGAGGGATGGTCCAGCCCGTTGTTTCGACAAAGCTCCATCGCCCCTACCCTTCCCCTCCTTCTTTCCTCTCCTCCTCCTCCTCCTCCTCCTCCTCCTCTTCCTCCACCTTCTACGCCGCCACCTTTTCTTCCTTCTCCTCATTCTTCTCTTCCTTCTCCATCTTCCACCACCACATCCCTAACCCCCGTTCCCGCCTCCACCAGCCGTTACATTTTTCCACTTTATCAAGCCACTCTCTCTCTCTCTCTCTCTCTCTCTCTCTCTCTCTCTCTCTCTCTCTCTCTCTCTCTCTCTCTCTCTCTCTCTCGAGTTTCAACTCGGAAAAATGTCCTTTAGTTGTTTCTTCTCGCTCGACGATCCTTCGGGACGAAACGCGCGGCGTTTCGCCAAATTCTTTATCTCTCTCTCTCTCTCTCTCTCTCTCTCTCTCTCTCTCTCCCTCTCTTTCAGCCTGGAGCTCGTTAGTCTAAAATCTGTAGTACAACCTTTCGAGAGGAATTTTACTTTTCTTTGTTTTTCTTTTTACCCTACAACGTTTCCTTATCATTCTTTCTTTCTTTCTTTCTTTCTTTCTTTCTTTCTTTCTTTCTTTCTTCTTCTTCTTCATCTTTTCTCTTTGTTTTTTCTTTTTTAATTCCTTTCGAAGAATATATATATAAGGTAGAAAAGTTGTTTTTAGAAAATTTATAATTATCATGCTTTTCCTGGGTATACACGTGCCCGGAGTAATATTTTTGTTTTCTACTCTTTTTACCTCTACTTTCTCTTCTTCAAAATTCAAGTCTCTCGAAAGTAGGAAGGATGAACAGGAAACCGGCGCTGGAAAAAGTTTCGTATCAAAAACGTTAATTTATTCAAACTCGACGAATCTCTCTCTCTCTCTCTCTCTCTCTCTCTCTCTCTCTCTCATTCTGTCGACTTGGTAAATAGCAACAACATTTTTATTTTCTCTCGGTTATCCTTTTTTCTCCATCTTTCTGTCATCACCGAAGCTTTATTATCTCCAATCTTTCATTTTCATTGTCCACCATACCCCGTTGTATCTCTCTCTCTCTCTCTCTCTCTCTCTCTCTCTCTCTCTCTCTCTCTCTTTCCCCACTTACCTCTATCGCTATCTCTCTTTCGCTCCCGCAAAACGTGAAACGTCAACTCATTTTACGCTTGAACCCTCGTTCGAATTAAATTATATTCCGGTGCGAAATACCACGACAAAGTGCGATATTGAAATATTTTTATTTGTTCTCCTTTCTCATGAAGAATTTGCATTATTCCAAGATACTCCGTCAACTTAATTAATCTTTCAAGCCGTCCCTCGAGCTACCATCACCACCACCACCATCAACACCGCCAGCATCGCCACCGATACTACTACTACTACTACTACTATCACTATTACCAGAAACTTCATCCGTCTATACACTTGGGAGAAAACTATTTTTCAGTATAATGAACGTCGCGTTTTGTGCCAAGGGTAACGTTAAATTCTTTTCTATACCTTATTTGTTATTATTTTGACAATTTTCTCCATAATTAAAGCCATCCCAAAGTTTCATAATACCGTATCCTCGTGGGAATACGTTTTCGGAATTCTAACAGCTAAACAACGAATGGGTTTTCGTCTTACGAAAGAATTTAAAAGCCTTGGAAAAGATTTGATTTATTTCGTTTTGCTTTTTTTTCTCTTTTTTTTTTGTTGTTTTTTTACTTACCCACCCCTCCTCCCCCTCCCGAATATCGGCTACGTCAATCGAAGGTACCACGGCGAGATCGAACGACTGATCTTGTTTGCGATGAAATCTAAGAGGAAAAAAAAGAAGAAGAAAGAATTAAAATTAATATAACGAACGGATGAAGGATGGGCGGAAAGAAATATAGAAGCGGTTGGATAAAGAAAGATTCGAGATTATCGGATATTAGAGAGAACGCCTTTGAATCATCCCGCCCCGCCCCGCCCCCCTCTCCTCTCCTCTCTTTCGATCGCTAATCAGGCCTTTTCCCGAAGTAAAAACTCGTTAGACTCGCCCGGAACGATTCTTCATCGAGCATCATTCCTGACTGGCGGAGCATTGAATGGAGACAAAGGGTTAACGTCGACGAGCAGGGTATTATCTTTTGCGGCACGTGAAAAGCTCGAACGAGTGGATGGAGAAAGAAAAAGAGAAGAGAAAGAAGAAGAGAAGAGGAGGGAAGAGAAGAGATGATAACGTTAGTGGTGGTGGTGGTGGTGGTGGTGGTGGTGTTGGTGGTGGTGGTAGTGGGTAGAGATGGAGGTGGTGGTGGTGGTGGTGGTGGTGGCGGTAGTGGGTAGAGATGGAGGTGGTGGAGGTGGTGCGGAGGTGGAGGAAGTGATGATGGTTACGATGATGGTGTGGTGGTTTTTCAGTGTTGGTTGAAGTAGGATGAGAAGAACGGTTACTCGCTACGGAAATTAGACCACGAAGTTCAACAGAGTTTATGACGTTGACGTTTTGTTTGCAGAAGGACGAGGAAGTAAGGGAAAGCGATCTTCTCGTACTAAATATATATATATATATATATATATATATATATATATATATATATATATATATATATTCGTTAGAAGCCACGTTTAACTCGGCCCGTAACGTCCTTAAAGACTATATTCAACTCCAAATTTGTTCTTTGATCGGTCGACGTTAATTAATGTCACGGTCTCTTCCGTTTGTTACGACATATCGCTCGTCCTTCATTATCCTTAGGACGTTAACATCTTTCTTTTCCTTCGCCCACTATAAGTTTCGTTCTTCTTCCTTTTGTTCTTCTTTGTTTTTTTTTCTTCTCTTTTTTTGTCTTGTTTTTTGATTTTTTAACGATAAAACTATCGACCTATATACTTTTATCGCGTCAATCCACGCGACAAATGTTTGAATTTTATAGTGATATGTAAAGAAAAAACAGTAAGCTTTTTCAGTTCATATTGCTAATATTTTTCTAATGTTCGTATCGAGTTTATATTTATTTATATTTTTATATTTATTTATATCAATCCACGCGACAAATGTTTGAATTTTATAGTGATATATATATATATATATAAAGAAGAAAAAAAAAAAAAGAAGAAAAGAAAAAACAGTAAGCTTTTCGAGTTCATATTGCTAATATTTTTCTAATGTTCGTATCGAGTTTATATTGAGAATGATTTATATTGAAAAGAAGGAAGCTTTTGATGTTTCTAATGTTTCGTTATTGTTAGAATTACCGATCGACAGAGACGACTTATTTTATTTCATCCTCGTCGACTTTCGACAAATTGCTATCCCGTAAAAAGCAGAAGCTATAGTAAGTGTGTGTGTGTGTGTGTGTATGTATATATATATATATACACTTGGTATTTCGAGAACAGAATACAAACGTCGTCGACTTTCTTCGATCTAATGGAGCATCCAACATTCGACGACGACGACGACGACATAGTAGTTTTCGAAGCGTATCGAACAAATCATTTCTCTTTTGAGAAACGCGCGTGGTACCTCGATGAAGAAAAGCACGAAAAGGTAAAACTGAATGGACTGGACCGATACAATGGAGATCAGAAAGGATCGTTCTGACGATCCAAGGATGGACAATACCAGGAGTTTCGCTTTATTACGAGGAACTGAACGATCTAATCGATCCTTCTAACGAATCAAGTCTTTTGCGATATTTTTACTAAATGTTTCTTTTCTTTTCTTTTTTTTTTTTTTCAGTACACAACTTCCAAAGGATTTCTTATTGCATGTAATTTAATAAGAAACTTTTAAGAGGTGGTCGAGAAAAGCGTTAAAAAAAGAAAGACACACCTACGTGTTTCGATCGAACGGTTTAATGTTTTTCTGAGCGAATGATTTATATTCTTGAATTTGAGTTTGCGAGTGATTTGAATCGAATCGTTTTCAGCGGCTAAAAATAATCATATCAGAGAGAGAGAGAGAGAGAGAGAGAGAGAGGGAGGGAGGGAGGGAGGGAACAGAAGGGGGGGGTGATTAAAATTAGATCGTTTTTCCGTGCGGAAATAGTCGACGATTGTTAACGGAAAAATTGTATTTTTAACTGCATACGTATATACAGACGTATATGAAAAGAGATATCAGTCGACGATACGTTGGATTAAAAAAAAAAAAAAAAAAAAAAAAAAGAGAGAAGGGGAAAAAAAGAAAAGGTGATAAAAATTAGGTCATTCACCGAATGGAAATAGACGACGATTGTTAATGGAAATTATTTTTACTTGCATACGTGGTACGAACGTATGAAAAGAGATTTCACTTCACGATACGTTTTATCGTATATCTTTAAATGTAAAAAAAAAAAAAAAAAAAAAAGATTACCTTCGTACATACATACATATATAAACACATATTGTGAAGATATTCCTGTACGCGATACGTTTATATCCTACCTATATCGTACGGTGTGAACTGAAAAAAAAAAAAGAAAAAAAAAGAATAAATAAAAAATAATGAGAAAAAATAGAAAAGGATCGTCGTGTACACTTAAGTTACACAAGCGTAAATTAATGAAACTTTACTGCATATTGCTTTGGGAAGGAAGGTGCGGCGGAAAAAAGTATAGGGTGATAGTTTGTAAGTAGTACGACGAACCTTTCGAGCTCGACGTTTATTGCTTAAGAGAAAGAGAGAGAGAGAGAGAGAGAGAGAGAGAGAGAGAGAGACAAAAGAAAATAAGAGAGAGAAAAAAATCGACTAGAAAGCCATGCGTAATTTAAACATAGATACATGCATATATATATATATATGTGTGTGTGTGTGTATGTATGAATGTATGTATGCATGTATGTAAGTATGTAGATGTACACCTAACATGTTTAACATTAGTGAGAATAATATCGTTGAAAGTCACGGCACATTTATGATAAAATGTTGGCAAACGTTTCGTGACGAGTCAAGGGTGACAACCACACGAAACCACATATTATTTTCCCTTCTCTTATTTTTTCTTTTTTATTATTTTTTTTTTTTTATTTTACGTTAAAACAAACTTAATTAATTAAATAAGCCATAGCGTTAGATCCATCTTACTTATATTAAATTCATTTCCGTTTACTTCCTACATACATATATATATATATATATATATTATTTTATGTTCTTCTTTTTTTCATCCGTTTTCGAATCAATCACGACGACGGAAAACTTTTTATTTCATTGTTTTAATCTTTTTGATAAAAGTAGAAGACAAAAATAAAATTTAATACCATGTCTCTACTTTTGTATTTTTATTAACACCTCGTAGTAAGTCATATGAACTTTTATTTGTTACGTAATTTTTATTTCTTCTTTCTTCTTTTCGTTGTTATATATTTTCTTTCTTTCTTCTTTTTTTTTTTCTTTTCATAATAAAATTTCAACGGAATTCGATATGTGTATCCTTGCTTTTATTAGCGATTTAAAATTGTAATCCCTTATAATACTCCGTGCATATATATATATTTATATAAATGTTACGAATGAATAAATGTTATAAATAAATTTTGCCAATTTTTATCGCGACAATCAACGTGTTAACAAAGAATGTAATATAGGGAAACGTGAGGAAAGAAATTAATTCGTTTGATTATGTAAGCCGAGAGAACGGAGAAAATCGAAACTTCGGTGTATACGGCAAAATATATATTCAAAAGGTTAAATAGCAAAATTTCGGTGGTGACCAAATTGGACAGAAACGAGTTGCAGCGAGTGTGTGTGTGTGTGTGTGTGTGTATATAGCGCGTTAAAAATGTCCTGTGTTTTCCGCAAATTGTACCGTTATTATGCGAATAAACGCATATACGTATTAAACGAGGATTGAACGGCCGGCGTCGACGAATAACAGTGTGACGTTATCGTACATATGTACATACGTTTTAAATTATCCTAAACCGAAAAAGGCGATAAATTACACACACACACACACACACACACACACACACACACACACACACACACATATATATATATATATATATATATTTAAATTATTCCTAGTGTGATATTATTATCGTAGTGCATTTAATATATGCAGATAAAATAAATACACATAGGATAATTTGTGATTTCGTATGATACCGCAATAGAAAGAGAAAGAGAAAGAGAAAGAGAGAGAGAGAGAGAGAGAGAGAGAGAGAGAGAGAGAGAGAGAGAGAGAGAGAGAGAGAAATATGTAGGTGAACAAAGGGAAAAGTGAGAGAGAGAGAGAGAGAGAGATAGAGATAGAGATAGAAAGAGAGATAGGAATTATATTACAGGATCATTATAGGATATTTAATTTTTCGGTATCGACCATTTCGAAAGAGCAAAAGACCACATTGTAAACGCCACCGCAAAGTTTAAATGCACTACCGGAAATATGGCACTCGTTCTTTGAAACAGGCACGTTTGATCATCATGTTACCACGGTCGAATGCGATTGCTCCGAACATTGATCATTTTCCAATGGTATCAAAAGGAAATTCGACGATTTGAAAAAATGCAGTTATTTCGATCGCAAGTATCGCGCTGTTATTATTATTACTTTTTTGTTTTTTATTTATTTTTCTTTTTTTTACTTCTTTTTTTTTTTTTTTTTTTTTTTTTTTTATATCCGTATATTGGCTACCAACGGTAGCAGCAGATGGGATTGCACGGTGGTAACGCATGTCCCACGTCCGGAAGGCAGCTGTCGAAATTCCCTGTGACGAATTTTTATTTCCTCGCTGTACTGGTTTCCGCTTGTTGAAAACTTTTTCATTTTTCTTTCTTTTTTTTTTTCTATTTTTTTTTTTTTTTTTCTATTTCACACTTTATCTCCGATTCTCACGAGAGAGATCCTATCGGTCTCGTGATCGATGGTCCCTAACGCGCGTCTCCAAGAGCCAACTAAATTTATGTAGGATATATATGCGTCCTTTTTCAGCGCATATATTCGTAACTATTGTTATTTCACTTTTCTTTCCAACCACCTCACCCCACTCCACTCCACTCCACCCCGCACCCACTCATTCCTTTTTCCTTTACATTTCTCTTCGAAATAACGAAGCGGCTTAGAATATTATTACCTAGTAACGATCGAGGCGTAAAAAGTATGCATGATGCTTTAAAGGGTGGGCGAGAAGTGTGATATAGATGGCACGAGAAAGAAGTTTTTACTCGAGCGAAGGAAAAAGAAAGGATATGCGGGAAAAATAAAATGAGCGAGACAGGAAAACGTAGATAGAAAGAGAGAGAGAGAGAGAGAGAGAGAGAGAGAGAGAGAGAGAGAGAGAGAGAGATAAATGGTATATAAGTAAAACGAGGATAGAAAAATCGTTTAGTCTTATAAACGTTACACTTAACTATGGCGCCAACCCCGACAAACGCTTACGTGTTAGGAAATCGTAAAAGAGTTAACCTTCTTCTTCTTTAAATAAAGAGAATGAGAAAGAAAGAGAGAGAGAGAAAATAGGTAGTTAATTGTTATTGACAATAGGTGTCAAGAGAGTGTTATATATAACTTGTCATATATATATATGTGTGTGTGTGTGTGTGTGTGTGTGTGTGTATAACGCTTCGCGCTCATAAGACGGATGATGGTTGTCGACGATGTTAGCTATTTGATGCGCTTACTATGAGAAAGACGGACGAACAAGTGCTTCTGTAGCTTTTAGAAAGTTACGGGAACTCTAATTAGCAGTGCTCGAAAGCTAAACGATCCTCGAAATTGCACGTAGACGGGTCTTTTCTACGAATTCGTTGGGCGGCTTGCTCACGCTTCAACGTGCAGGAGAACACCGGCAACCAAGCAGCAGCAGCTGCAGCTACGCCAAGAGAAATGACTTCTAGCACCTCAAAATTCGTATTCTATTTCTTGATAGTTTCATTACCTTTGCCCATCAAAAATACTCCATCTATTTATATATATATATTTATATATATATATATATATATATTTTTTTTTTTTTATTTTATATCCTTTTTCTTTTTAACTTTTACCGGTGTCCTAACGATATTGAACGAAATTTAATAAAACAAAAAAAAAAAAAGAGAGGAAAGAATGATATCAACGTTTGATTATGCGTGAAATTTTATTACTGTGACAAATATATTGTCAGTATGATTTTTTTTTCTTTTCTCTAAATTATTTTATTATACAATATCGTATAACTTACCTGTACCATCGTTATAATACCATTACATGTATTTACATACGTAGTATTGTACAATAAGATACAATGAAACTTAGGAAAATGTTAAGAAAACGCAAGGAGGAGATAACGTGAAGTATTATTTTCATTGATTTAACTCGGAGAAGATCGATACGATAAATTCCAATAGATTTGTTTTAGATATGTGTTTGCAAGAAAGTAACGGAGATACACGTCAAACTGTGTATGTGTGGGGGTGCGTGCGTGTGTTACATCCATTGAATTTCATTTGAAGATAAATACGGAAACGTTAGAATCCGTGTATCGACGTTTTCAACAATGTATGTACATATATATATATATATAAAATAGGATACATATACGAATAAACATTCCTATGAATCCATCCATCCATTCCATCCATCCATTCATCCATCCATCCATCCATTCCATTTCATCCATCCACTTGTATTCACATTTCACATTCACATTTATATTAACAATAACGTTCGTATTTGCATTGACAAGAAAATTTTTAATAAGACGATGTACGATCTCTCTCTCTCTCTCCCTCTCTCTCTCTCTCTCTCTCTCTCTCTCTTTCATGATGAGAGACATCGTGCACTGTGTATGCAATTCCATTGATTCCCTTGTTCCTCCTGAACGTCCGGTGCGTCTACTAATACTTCAAATTAACCCACTTTCAGACCCTCGATCCCAGTGTCGGAGTGATGTTAGCTCGCGACACTCGACAAAAGTAAACGATCATAACTTTGTTAGTCGAGACGTTAAGTGACATCGTCATTTCACTTACTTTCTTATGACCTCGAGATTATTCGACGAAGCTCTTGAAATAGTATTTTTTTTCTTTTTCTTTTTTTTTTTTTCCTTTCCCCACCAAGGATTATCGAGCTTTACTCCGAGCATTATTTCGATTCGTTCGTTCTATCGTTCGTTCGAATTATCATCGAAATTAAATTATAGAGAAATAATCTCTCCCTCTCTCTCTCTCTCTCTCTCTCTCTCTCTCTTTCTTTCTTTCTTTAAAAGCAATTGCTTGATTAGTATTTTAAAGTAATCGTAGTTATTCCCTTCTCAATACCAACTTAATTTCCATCCGAGTTTAGGTCACTTAAATAGAGTAAGAAAGAGAGAGAGAGAGAGAGAGAGAGAGAGAGAGAGAGAGTGAGTGAGAGAGTAACGAGTAACGAGTTCGAGAAACGCGTCCGTGTAGCCGGAACGAGCCACTTAACTAAACAGTAATTCTTAATTAGTGGTTTTCCACGTATGTTACGAAGCAAGGTATATATCGTACCAGGCGTCGTGTGGTTGTGCATGGATTGCAAAGCTCGCCTGTTCAGGAAAAGAGAAGAGAAGAGAAGAGAAGAGAGCCGGTAATAGTAGCAGACGCTCGTTGCAAAAGTTACGCGGAACGTCGAGCAAAGTGTATGTGTGTGTACGTGTGTGTGTGTGTGTGTGTGAGAGAGAGAGAGAGAGAAGGTACTCGCAAATTTAACGACCACTACTCTCAAACAAAAGTTTTATTCCCCGAAAGTGACCCCTTTTCCTCTAACTCATGCGTTATAAAACTATTTGTTGGAACTAAAATTTTTCTACCGTCCGAGTTTTGCGCGTGGAGAGATACGTGTCTAAACAAATTAAAAAAAAAAAAAAGGAAGGAGAGAAGAAAAACCTAGAAAAAATAAACAGAAACAATAGAAGAAAAACAAGGAAGAGAAAAAAAGAAAAAAGAGAGAAAAAAGAACGTAAAACAATAAGAAGAGGGACGACCGAGGGATGGATAAATTATTCGAAAATAAATTCCATTTTCATTTGTATTCAAATTTTTATCTCGATATTATACGTAACTAGTGCAACATATTGAGAGACATAAAACAACGGTTTTTGTATATGCACGTAGAGAGAGAAATATTTCCACTCCTTCAAAAAAAATGTATACATACATACACACATACACACATACATATATATATATATATATATATATATATATATATATAAGATTCTACAGATAATAATACATTAATCCGCAAAAATAAATGAAAATTCAATTTGAATTTATATATGAAAAATTTTTATCTCGATGTACGTACGTACATGGAGGAAGGTATATTTAAAAAATAAAAAAAAAAATAAAGAAAAGAAGTAAAATGAAAGAAAAAAACAAGAAAAAGAAGAAAAAAGAAAATCCAACAGCTGATACACATTAATCGTAAATGAATGAATCCACCATTGAATGAATCTCATTGTATTATCTTCTTTCGCGCAAGTGAATGATATAAAATGAATAGAAAGAAGAAAGTGAAAAAGGAAAAGAGAGATAAAGTGTGAGAGAGAGAGAGAGAGAGAGAGAGAGAGAGAGAGAGAGAATGAGATCGTCGAATGAACGTAGAATAGTTACATACGTTCTAACGGATCGTATTACGGGCATCGATGCGATTTAAACAAAATGTGCTTTCATTTCTCCATTTCCATATTATTCAAATGATAGCGAAGAACAATGAATGAACGTACATACACACACACACACACACATAAATAAATATATATATATATATATATATATATATATATGTGCGGAAGAAACGATTATTATTAAATGTACTCACGGGAATATACATACATACCTTTGAAGCTTTTAATGCATTATACATCCATTATGGGCGACATCATAACGGCAACGCGTGTCGGAGAAAAAGCATTAAGCATTCTCGATGATATTAATAGTGAAATTTTATGCTGCCCGACGGTTGAGAGACGAATCGATGAGCTCACCCACGGTCCTTCTCACTCACCCACTCCTCCCCTTTTATCCTACTCTTCTATTTCGACCCTCTATCTATCTCCCTCTCTCCCCCTCTCTCTCTCTCTCTCTCTCTCTCTCGTTTTCTCTCTATAGTACGTACTTTGATCGGTAAAATGCTTTCGATAAACGACACAGGTGTACGGTTTCAAGCGGCTAAAAAGCGACGCGAGCGGTCGGCATACAATGATTGTTATCTCGTTCGAACGTTTCGAACGCGTTTTTAAAATTCTTTCTCGTGTACAATCGCGAGAATGACGATACCTCGTATTATGCGAACAATTCGTGTATGCGTGTGCGTGTACGTTTGCGCGCCTGTACTTGTACGTATATAAATATATATATATATGTATATGTATATGTATATGTATGTATGGATATATAGAGAATACGTATATATCCTGTGTGCATACCTATCATACGCATTGAGCGTTACAACGTTCTCTTTTTCAAATCACATCGATAGACGTTTATACATTTTTCCTCTCAACGCGAGATACTACGTTTTTTGCCGTAATCGTGCGAACGTAAAAATGCAACCGGGGAAAAGTTTTTCTTTGATTTACGATCCCGTCCTGACCATGCGAATCGTTTGTCTTCCTCTTACATTTTCTATCGTTCTTTGAAGAACACACACACACACACACACACACACACACACACACACACACACACACACATATATATATATACTTATAGATATATCTTTCTCTTTACTTTCGAAACATTGTTGATTTTTATCAATTTTATAATAAAAAAAAGAATATATATATATATGTGTGTGTGTGTGTGTCTAAAGGATACGTCGATATGGTCGCTCAACGTACGGATTTTATTTATTTATTCGTTTATTTATTCAAGAAAACCTTTGAAGATATTTCTTTATAACGTTAGTTAATCAAAGAAAATATTCGGAGCGTTTATCGGTTAGCATTTGATCTAATAATTTAGTTGTATCGTTATAATTAGTTAAATATTATTATATTTAGTTGTATTGCATTGATTAATAATTTGGTTGTAATTGTTTTTTTCTTTTTTTTTTTTTTCTTTGTTTAACGTCGCTCGCTCGTTCGTTCGTTCGTTCGTTCGTCCGATCATTGCGTATTCGAGTCAGCAACTTCCGGGCAATTCACGTTTATTATTCACATTTACTATATATATAAAAGAAAAAAGAAAAAAAAACGGAGATTTTCCTTTTTACCATTTTCATCGATGCTTTACACTTTCAAGCGAGTATCCTCTATTCCGAGCATCCGAATCTTCCTGCTCTCCCAGGACACTCCCAGGATCTTAACTCGCCAATCTGGTCCAGAGCTCGTCCAGAAGTTCCCTGCCACTCGACAACAGCTCCCTTGGGACAGAGATCGTTGCCACCTCATTCGACAATCAATGCCCAAGACGTTCCGTATTTACATACGACGTATTGTGTCCGATCAATAATCTTTCCTTCTCCACTCTTTATCCGTAGTTTCTATGAGATTCCTTTTTTCTTTCTTTGAATTTCGTTTGTAAGGACCACTCCTCGAATTATAATAATAAACATATATATATATATAAAAACATATAAGTTCATGTACGATGTTATTTCGTCTTTCGAATTTTTCTACGATATTTCTCGTTCATAATAAATTTGAACGATTATTGAATATCTAACGTTAATTTTGTCCGATCGTTTCAAGACGATATCGCGTTGTAACGATCGATAACGATTAAATATCGATGGTGTTGGTGATGGTTGGGAGGGAGGAAGGGAAAGTATCAATAAATTAAAGATATTATTGACGGGAAGAATTCCTTTGACGAGATAATTCTTTGATATGAGTTCGTGTCACGTGCGACGAAAAGGTAAATTTTAGTCAATCGTTATCGTCACCGATAACAGCTTTGTGACACGTGCTGAACGCATTTAAGGGATTATGGAGGTTCCTCTCAAAGGACTTGGCTCGTCAAAGAGATGGCCACTTATCGAGCACGTATGTATGTGTGTATCTATCAATGTGTCTATGCATGTAGGTACTTTAGTTCGAGGACGCACATCGATTCGATTGGAATTCTAATACATATATATTACGATAAGTGTTTGGAATTTTTTTTTCTTTTTTCGATGGATCGCCGATCGGAATAGAACTTCGAAATGAATAAATCCTTGTTGGAAACTATTAATTAAATAGAGAATTTCTTTGAAAAGAATCTTTCTTTTGAAGAGAATGTTACGCCCTTTTAGGGTATAGTGAACATCGAACAAAAGGTATATTTTCCTTTTCTTCTTTTTTTTTTTTTTTTTTATTGAAACCAGATGTTTGTCTTACGTATCTTACGACTTTTTTAAACAAAGTTTTATCGATATCTCTGAAAAAAGAAAAAAAAAAAAAAGGAAAAAGAAAAAGAAAGAAAAGAAAATGACGATGATATGTAAAAGGTGATCAAAGGTATTCTCATATCTTGTATATACATATATACATACATAAATATATATATATATATATATATATATATATATATATATATATATATATATATATATATAGTCAAAGAGTATGGTAAGAACAATAAATATATTGTCGATAATCGAGTTTCGAATCTAATAACGAAAAATAACAGTCTGCAAAGGAGAGAAAGGTCCTTCAGTTTGTCCCCCCGCTTCCCCCTTCCTCCATGTTTCCTGGGGAAGAGTTTGCTTATCGGCGTTTCTGTTTATTGGAAGAGCCCAGAAGACGCAGAAGAGCAAATATGATTGCGAAGAAAGTAAAGTTGTAATGGTGGTAGTGCTGTTACTGCTACTATTGCTACTAGTAATAGTAGTAATAGTAATAATAGTAGTAGTAGTAGTAGTAATGCTGAACCGAAGAAGAGTGGTAGGAACGGCAAAATGGTAGAAAAAGGAAGGATATATATAGAACTGCGAGAGAGAGAGAGAGAGAGAGAGAGAGAGAGAGAGAAGTCTCGGGTATAAAGAAAAGCCGCGTCGTAGGAAAAGGGCGAGGGAACTTCGTTATCGGAAAATTCGGTCTTGACGAAAGTCGTTAACTTTGGCGGAAAGTCGGTTATTCTCGAGACGAATTCGCGTTCATTTCGACGCCGGAGCCGCTTGATTCCAAGTGGAAGCCTTCGTTGAAACGATCTCTCCTTTCGTAACGATTCCCCCACCCTCCCTCTCTCTCTCTCTCTCTCTCTCTCTCTCTCTCTCTCTATCGCGTTTTTCTTTCTTTCTTTCTTCCTGTATCTTTTCTTTTTCTTTCACAAAATTTCGCCTCGTTATTCGTTCGAACCCTTAAGTAACAACGTTACAAAGTTTCTCACCTTACAAACGAGTATATATATATATATATATATATATATATATATATATATCGTATTAAAGGAAATTAAACAAATGGAGTTTCCTTTTGCCTCTTTTTACCTTCCTTCTTCATCTTTCCTTGTTTTCCCTTTTTTTCCTTCAATTTTTAATCTTCAATTTGTAATTCGTAATTTGTAATTCTTGACCGTACGATCGAGGGACTCCGTTAAAACATGAACGTTATACGAACTTGTATAAACGTAATGCGCGTATGTACGTATGCGTCTGTAGAACTTCGAACGATTGTAAATACATTTCACGACGCTTTTATCGTTTATTTAGATATCTAGATCTATTGGTATACGAAACACGTGCATATATATATATATGTGTGTGTGTGTGTGTGTGTGTGTGTGTGTGTGTAGTTTCTCAACTGTGCACGTCAATTTATCGTTTATAAAGTTTATCGTAGAAACTCGGACTCTCCTCCCCGATTAATTTTGAGTATTAGAAGAAATTCGAAAGAAAAATAATGTGTGTGAGTGAGTTAGAGAGAGAGAGAGAGAGAGATAGAGATAGAAAGATAGAAAGAGAGAGAGAGAGAGAGATCTTCCTTTATAATTCGAAATACCGGATAGAATCGAGTCTCCGCGTGTTCATAGACTTCTAAGATATATTTCCTGCAAAAGACCGGAAATTAGGGAGGAAATGAAACGCTCTAAATAGACTACCGAGAGAGGAGGGATGAGAGAGAGGGGGGGGGGGAAGGGAGATATATCTGAGAATACACAGAAGTTCGGTTTGCTTTTCCCTTCGCGTTAAAATACACTTACGATTTTCATGTATTTGATGGCGTATATTACACGCACGCACACACACACACACACACACATATCCATACGTAAAATCCATATATGTAATACTACGTAAACATAACATAAATATTTACTCTAGTTCGTAATAATTTAATTGATGAACAATCAGGGATATTAAACGATAAATTCATTATGCGCTTGAATCTCTTACTACCACGAATTCTTCGGGAGTTTATTAAAACGAAAGGACGTGGGATAATTATTCGTTTAAAATGAAAAAATACAAAAAAAAAAAAAATAAAAAAGAGAGGAAGAAAGAAATTAAACAAAGAAGAGAGAGAGAGATATACCAAAGAAAAACAAAGAGAAAGAGAAAGAGAGAGATAAAAAGAAAAAACAGAACGAAAAAATAGACAGAGGGAAAACCAAGCGCAATTCGAAATTACGTTCGCGGATAAAAATGAGAGAGAGAGAGAGAGAGAGCGAGTGAGAGAGATAGAGGAAATATATAGGTTGGAGGCGAAACGTGCGGAGAGATGAATAACGTTGCGCCAAAAATTTTATCGCTTCGCAATATGTGAACTTTCTTTTCCCAAAGGGGGCAGGGGGAAGACGGGGGTCGGCAGAAGGAGTGAGAGACGAGATGAAAAAGCTTTCAAGGATACGAGGCGATTTTTCTACCTAACCAGGCCGCGCGAAGCATATATATATATAATGTGTGTGTGTGTGTGTGTGTTGGGAGAGAAGGGTAATGCGAATTTATTGGATTATTTTATCGGTACATAGAGCTCTCTCTCTCTCTCTCTCTCTCTCTCTCTCTCTCGCGCATTATTGAACCGCTACGTTCAACGCGCGATACTTTCATATACGAACTATGAGTTCAAAAGGAAGAGAGAGAGAGAAAGATAGAGAGAGAGAGAGGGGGGGGGGGAGAGAAGTACAAGCGTAAGAGTGTCTTTCGAACCTTACGAAGGTACGAAAGAAAAAACGAAGCCTTTTTCTTGACTCGTTAAAGAAAGCTCGAGAAAGTTACACCGATATTTGTGCTTCGTTTGAAAGTTCCTTCTTTCTTCTTTTTCTTTCTTTCTTTTTTTTTTTTTATTTGTCCAAGAGAGAGGGGGAGAAAGAGGAAAGATGATGAAAGTTAATAACGTTTTTAGATTTGATATTCTCTCTCTCTCTCTCTCTCTCTCTCTCTCTCTCTCTCTCTCTCTCTCTCTCTCTCTCTCTCTCGTTGAGTCGAATTGAATGTTTCTTCTACTTTTCTATATATTTTAACAATAGTCTCCGAACATTATTCAAGAGAAAATATTTAATACACGAGCGTGGATAACAAGCCGGCACTGTAGCCGAAGAGAATATGGCGGCAAAGTGGAAACTTTCCAAAAGAGATATATTGCACTTCTTGGTGGAGGTAATTGAAGGCGGTCGGCAAACTTTTGACGGGTAAAGGTCGGATAATGTTCACCGAGGTAGGTAATCGTCCGCGTACTTCTCGTTACCTTTCTGTAGAAATCAAAAGGAACGAATACGGAAAAGGATCGTTTGAGAATGTTCGTTAAATTTTATCGGGATATGTAAAATAATATCTATTTACATACGTGCCGTCGATTGAAGATTTTTATAATATTAAAAAAAAAAAAAAAAAAGAATCAAATAAAGATATATACGATAATAATAATAATAATAATTATAATAAATATTAGGGAGATCTTTGTTATTATATAAATAGATATATAATTACGTATTACTTACATCGATCGAACATCGAGTATAATGATGTTATTAGTAAATATAATGCAATGTTATTATTATTATTATTATTATTATTATTATTATTATTATTATTATTGTTGTAGTTATACGTGGTCTTGCATAAAACCAATGTTCGTATTCATCGACGAGCCGTTAACAAGTTTATCACGTTGAACTCTTATTATTATATAAAATACACTATAATTACATAGCGCCGGTTCCTATTAAATATCCAATCAGGTAACGGTAAAATTTTAGCTGGTAGCCGTATTTAATAATATCGCTTCGTGGCTGAACAATGTGATATAATCGAAAAGCAGTTCGATGGTAACGATGGGAAAGAGAGAAAGAGAGAGAGAGAGAATGGCAAAGAGAGAAAGAGAGATGAAGAGATAGAGAGGGAACAGATAGCAATCTTTTTCCTAGATTTATAATTACGATACATCTGCGTACGTTTGTAAAAACGATCGAGAAAGTATTTCTATAAGCTTTTTTTTTTCATCTTTTCGAATAGTTTAGATCAATTTTTAAATACGAGAAATAGAGACGGAGACAGAGAAAAAGAAAGAGAGAGAAAGAGAGAGAGAGAGAGAGAGAGAGGGAGAGAAAATTAAGATACCAACGTAAGAGAAAAGGGAAAGGTAAAAAAGCTCAGTTGTTATCTCACTTTTCTAGCTATATATATATATATATATATATATATATATATATATATATATATATATATATATATATATATATCGATGAGAACGTTGGTAAAGCTCGTATAAGCCTAAGGGTCGAACTCGTAGCACGCAAATAGCACAAGCCGACGGAATAATAAATGAGTTTTGGAAGAAAGCAGAAAGGGAAAGGGAAAGAGAAAGAGAAAGAGAAAGAGAGAGAGAGAGAAAAAGGGATAGTGAAGGATTACGAGAAAGGAGGAAGAAGAAGGACTCCTCGCGAAAGAGAAAGAGTATGATGGAGAAATGACGAGAAGAGAGAGAAATAAAGAGAGAGAGAGAGAGAGAGAAGAAAATGGATGAGAAAGAAAGCGTACGATTGATGGAAGACGTTACGTAAAAATGTCTCACCCTCTCCTCCTTTCCTCTCCTACCCTCCCCCTCTCACCGGTAACTCACTCAACTTACCCTATCCAACCACCATCTCTCTATGACGATTCTTACGGATGTTAATTTCTTTGTTGAAAGTCGACATACTACTTTGGTGTGATGAATAGTTTTAAAATTCCACTTATTCGATCTATATGCATGTACGTACGTACGTACGTACGTATGTATGTATGTGTATATATATATATATATACACACACACACACCTACACGTGCGTCTAAAATCTTTAGAATAGATTCTAATCGATGGTTTAATAATTATCTATTATTTGTTTTTCGTTGTTTCAGGTAAGAACGTACAAGTAATACCGATTGATTGCTAATCGACGAGCTACGAGTGGCATCTCCTCGATTACTATTGGAATAGGTAATTACGATATATTGCATTTTTTTTCTCTCGGCAATTATTCGAAATTGTTGAAGATAATATAGAAATTGGTATTTCTATGGGAGGGAAGGAGTGAGATTGAAATGGTTCGGGATAGGCGTAGAAAGATCAAGAATTTGGCTTTCAAAAGCCACTTGGATTTTGTGCAGTCTTACGTAATTGGCTGTAACCATGGATATCCAAGACGGTTAATGTGAGATCGTTAATCCAAGGTCGTACGGAGCTTACCCTACTTAATACGTCCTTAAGATTTAACGAGTGTTTAAGAGTATCGGCGTTGTCTAAAAGTCGACTATTCGGTCTCGTTAGAGTGATCTTGAAATTTTATTGGAGATGGCAAAAGAAGTGAATAATAATAATAATAATAATAATAATAATTTTTCATAGGAGACAAAAAATATTGCTTAGAAATGAAGTGATAAGAATGAGCAATTAATCATTGTTGAAATTTTTCTAACGATCACCTCCCCTCCGTTGCTTTCAATGGCAATATTTCTTGAATTTATTTAAAACAAAAAAAAAGAGAAACGAAAAGAAAAGATTGGCATAATATAATATATAAATGGTAGGTAAAATGTGTTGTACGTATATATACGTACCTATATGTACATACATATACATACATTTATATATATATATATATATATATATATATATATATATATATTATACAATATTTATATATTCGTAGGAGATATAAGGTGTTCTAGGTTTATCGGTTCGATAACTTTGCGAGTTCTCTAAAGCGAGCTCGTATCATCGATTCGGTCTCAAGATTAAATTGAATCTGTTAGAAAGCTTCGGCGATCAAGTAGGAGGTAGGATGGTTGGTAGTATCTACGTTGCTCTAGGAACGGCATAGTGTGGTCGTAGAAGTTGAAGGTTCGACGCTTCGCCATTTGCTACTACCGTACCAAGTTACCACATAGTTGGTCATTACTGCTAAAAGCAAATCCAAGACAAAGGTCGAGGTCGGATATCTCTCTTGGCTCGCTTTGTCCTTGACGTATGCATCCTCGTGGTAATTTTCTCTCTCTCTCTCTCTCTCTCTCTCTCTCTCTCTCTCTTTCCCTTTCTCAATCCGCCATCTCTATCCCTCTATCTCCCTGTGAATTATCTGCTTATTTAATGAACTAATTCCTCGTTACTGTTCCATATATATATCCAAATGTATCCAACAAAGTATATTTATTTTTATTAATTAACAGAGAAATGGCGAAATAAAATTACGATTCGAAATATAGATTCATTGAAATGAATGAAACTTGTTTTCATATTGCATGTACCGTAATATCATGCGGGTTTAGGTAGTTGAAAATAAAGGATAAAAAAAATATACGTGGTACGGATTTTTCAGGCGCAGTAAGCATTCTGTTAATACACGTACGTACGCGTACGTAGATGATCTTTCGTTCTTTCTTCTTTTTTTTTTTTTTTTTTTTTTTTTCCCCCGATGAATCAAGGCTAGTGCGTGCTGCTCGAGTAAACAGACAAGTTACAGCTTGTTTGTTTTCTTAGAAATATCGATTCGCGATGCTCGAAGTGTTTACGTCTGATTTCTTAATGACATTCATTCTGTCGTTTCGAAATCAGTCAAGGTCGGTTTACAAGCAGATGAAGACGTGAGAAGTGTGAAGAACGTATCATTTGGCATTCGGCCGTAGCGCGAGAATATCACGACGGTGTTAGAAGGACGTCAAGAAATTTATAAGGTAAATTAATCCCAGTTCTCATTTTATTCGATTATTCTTAACTGTTGTATATTCCGATAACCATCGATATACGTATTTTAATCGACCGTAATCGAACGAACGGTAACGCACTCGGGTAAGAAATCATGCGATGTAATACAAAATTTGGCGACTTTTAATCAGCTTCAGATAATTCGATTTCTTTTGTCTCCTCCGTGCGATTAATGATTGCGACAAAAAAAAAGAAAAGGTTTAATATTTATAATTAATAACTAGACGCACTAGCGATTAATCTCCAATTAATTGACTGTATCGAACTTCTTTTTTTATTGATTTTACGAGCGAACGAAAAATTGTATTTCACACCTTTTAATAGCTAAAGTAAAGTACAGAGAGATAACACGGTTCGTGGAACACCGTCATCGTTATCATCATGGTCATCGTCGTCGTTCTTATTCAAAGTTCACAGATATGCGTTTTAATTTTTACACTTTTAAAATAATGCGCGTCACTACGAGGACAAAGAAAAGGAAAAAAGAAGAAGAAGGAGTAGCAAAAAAAAAAAAAAAAAAAAAGAAAAGAAACATGAAATACGCTACAAATTTTTCAAATGGACCCTCTACCGTTTACTAGGAAATAATAGCATCAATTTTTTTCTTTTCTTTTTCGCTTCTTTTCCCTCCTACACAACGGCTATCTCTCTCTCTCTCTCTCTCTCTCTCTCTCCCTTTTATATGTGTGTGTCTGTGTGTGTGTATATACGCTTGGGAACGCAATGCAGAGGAACGGATAATGGATGTTTACGCACGGCATCACGCACGATCCTTGCTCTTCGTAGCCGAGGATCTCTCGAGCGAGGCAGCGACATAATCGTGAACGTATGTGCAATATATATATATATATATATATATATAGATGCATACATGCATACATCGTACGTATAGATACGAGTACGTACAAGTTAACGCGCGTAGTTAACGGACCAACGTTTCGGTCCGGCATTGTTTCGCGGTACAACGTTTCTGCTGAAGAAGGCGCTTCTACTTGGAACCACTAATTATTCCAGATCAACGAGCGTTGTTAGGATTCGATTAGTTTCGAAAATCAACGATCTTCCTTTATCTCTCGTTCTTTCCCTCTTACTCTCTTGCTTTCTATCTTTCTCTTACGTCCATTCACGATCATTTACGTCGATCATCTGTCGTTCATTCGATTGTAATATAATTTCAGGCGATACATAGAATTTTCCTTCTTTATCCTTTCGATATTTATTAACATTGCAACTTGTTAGAAATCGATCCTTTATTTCTCTTCTTTCATATCATTTATCTTTTCTTTCGTTAACTCGTCGAAACCGATCTCTAACATCTTCCTTGTCACAATTCGTACTTAAGTATCATACAACCGATTCTTATCATTATTATTAAGATAAGAAAAATTTATATTGGAGGAAGATGTTGAAGAAGTTTTGTTTGCAAATCGCAACTTATTTCGATGCTCCGTGGCTCCTTCGCTACTTTTCATTAGTCCGGTCGTCGCGTAGCCGACACACCGCCGGTGATAGCAGCATAATATGAATATGCAATTTTATGACCGCTCAGGGAAGATTCGCGTGCGTATACGTAGAATATATATATATATATATATATATATATATATATACACATGTATGTATATGTATATGTATATAAGGACGTGAGGTAGTTTCCCTCCCCACGAGGAAAGCAACTTGTTCCGTGGAAAGTTGTATCTGTGAAGTCTACTAACACATGCAATAAAAAGACAATAGAGAGAGAGAGAGAGAGAGAGGGGGGGGGGCGTGTCTCTGCATGGTGCCACGTAGAGTAGCTCGTTTCATTTAGCAGATTATTTTGAAATTTGTTTCTCGACGGTAACCTCTACGTACTTCGAAATTGGTTCCTCGAGAGTAAAATAGTTTTCGGTCAAAAACAAAGATTATTGTGGAAACCTAACACACGTAATTCTCCCCCCCCCCCTCTCTCTCTCTCTGTCTCTCTTCTCTCTCTATCGTTTGATACAATTTTACAAATTTCTTTGCACGAATCGATATAACAAAGAACAAATATTATATCGACCTGCTTTATTTTATGATTATAATTTTTGTATGTTCAACTTTGTACGCGCTTCCATTTGTCAGATCTCTTTTTTTTTTGTTATTGTTTAAAGGAAAAAAAAAAAAAATAATCGATCGATCGATCGATCGGTCGGTCGGTCGTTGATTAATTCATCGGTGTAACTCTCGTAGAGAAGGAGATAGAAGACGAAAGTGAGAGAGTGAGAGAGAGAGAGTGAGAGAGAGAGAGAGAAGAAGAGACAAGGATAAAATAGAAAGAAAAAGTAGTTAGCAGAGAGGATTAAGAAAAACAAAAACGAACGGGGATGATACGCGCGAGTCGGAAACGATTTAAATCCTCGTTAGTTGGTAAGAAATAGAAAAATGATTGGAATCTTACTTTTGGTCCCTTCAGTTTACACGTTTATGGTCCAGCTGACGCCGCCTCGCCGAGATATGGAACATTGCTCGAGAAGGAAGAAAAGTAGAAGAAAGGTGGGGGAAAAAGAGACGGCCAAAGAGAGAGAGAGAGAGAGAGAGAGAAGGAGAATCGATTGCTTGTTATATCATACACATGAGAGAGAAATGGAGAAAGAAAGCGTAGGAAAAAGTTACGTCTATTTGAGAGTAACAAAAAAAAAGAAGGAAGGTAAAAGGAAAGAAAGGAAGGAAGAAAGAAAGAAAGAAAGAAAGAAAGAAAGAGAAATAAAAAGATGGAAGGAAGGAAGGAAGGAAGGAAGGAAGGAAGAATGAAAGGATAAAAAGTCCGACTGTCGCGTAAGGGTCTTAACGCCACTTTTCCCGCCAAAACGTAATTTAAAAGTTGGCAAGCCTAGAAGCATAGAAGTGACACGCCCTCTCTCTCTCTCTCTCTCTCTCTCTCTCTCTCTCTCTCTCTCTCTCTCTCTCTCTCTCTCTCTGCTGTTAATGAAACTTCTTCTGGCTCACACTTTCAATTTTCCAACCGTGTGGCTTCATGCGATTCCTTTCCTCTGTTTCCATTGCCTAAGGCATATTTTCTCTCTCTCTCTCTCTCTCTCTCTCTCTCTCTTTTTCTCGTTCTCTTTCTCTCTTCAGCTCACTGCTCTCTACGACTATCTTCGTTTCTCTAAAAGTCACAAGTTTGCTTTCTTACGAACGTCAAGTTTCATGTTTCCTCTTTTTTACGACGTAGAAAGACTCCACTCTTATCATCGTATTTTTTCTCATCAATTTCTCTCTCTCTCTCTCTCTCTCTCTCACACACACACACACACACACAAACACACATACTTTCTTATTTTTCAAAGTCAACGTCCTGTTGCTTCTTTTCAATTCCAAAGGGATCGCGAACGTTCTATTATCATCCGTCGGAGCTCTCTCTCTCTCTCTCTCTCTCTCTCCCAGGATTTTCGAGAATATATTAAATCCAAAATTTCGTTGCGGCACGCCGCATAGATCTTTTGTCCTTTCTCTTTTTTTTTCATTTTTTTTTATTTGCTCGCTCTTCTTAATCCTTCGTTGCGATCATTTTAATTTCCTACGAAATTAACGTACGTGTACATATAACGATTATATATATATAGGTTAAAAATAGGTAGGTAGATTTCGAGAAGGTGGATGCGTTAAATGGATAGGCATACATACATACCTGTGCTGGAAAATCTTAAGTATGGTGAATACGTATTGTCGGTAGGCAAATAAGCGCAAAAATGCTTGGCAAGCCGGTAAACCTTCCTCATATTGGCTTAAAGTTGGAAAATGTAGCTACTATGATATCCCCCAAACTCAGCACCACTTTCTCTCTCTCTCTCTCTCTCTCTCTCTCTCTCTCTCTCTCTCTCTCTTTCTCTCTCTCTATTTCTCTCCGATGCACTGAATCCATAGCGCTAGAGCCACGAGGTTCTTTCGCACGGAGAAGTTTAGTGAGAAACGAGACTTTAGCGAGTAAAAGTTCGTCGGGACGCAGTCAAGCTGCTTTTTACGATCCTAAGTGAATATTTCCGCTTAATGGAAAGCTGCTCGCCTACGTTCTCTCTTCCTGTTTCACCTACCTATCCTATTAACTTCTATGCGATAGAAATGGAAAGGGGCTCGTGAAGGGAAATAACAAAAGGAGAAGAAGAAGAAGAAGAAGAAAAAAATGCGTTTGAACCGATCGATAAATCCATTATTATTATTATTATTATTATTATTATTATTATTATTGTTTTTTTTTATTCGTAACCTTAAATTTATATTTTATATCGGTTAAAAAAGGTATGAACTTTTCTTTTTTTTTTTTTTTCTTTCATATCAAGTCAATTTTCTCATTCATCGTTGAATTCGTTAAACATTGATTATCAATCGTCGGATACGATTATTACGACGGATAGATAATTGAGTTTAAAGCTTTTTCATTTATTTATTTATTTATTTAATTTATATTTATATATATATATATATATATATATATATATATGTATATTTATTTATTCATAAAGAACGTGATGATTGTTCAAGGATCGACCAATCTCATTCGCATCGTTTTAAGGAGTTAAAAAAAGGGATGGCAAGGGTATCGTATAAAAAAAAGGTTATTCTCACGAGTTGACATTTATTGTACGACGCTCTCTCTCTCTCTCTCTCTCTCTCTCTCTCTCTCTCTCTCTCTCTCTCTCTTTCTTTTACGGGAAAGTCGGAAGATAAATATCAGCACGAGCCAAGAACGTTTGCATCGCCTTGCTTTTACGTAGAAATTGCATGTGCAGCAGGATGTACGTGCGCGCGAGTTAGTAAGCAAGGTGGATAGGTAGGTAGGTAGGTAGAGATACAAGATTAAATGTCAATAGTGTTCTTGGGTCACGACAGGTGAAACGCCTCGGGGTTAACTTCGCTCATTAGATTTTTTTGACGGGAACGCGGGTGTTAGGTCTCGATAGGAATCGGTGATGCAACGTCGTACATTTCGTTTCTCAAATAATAGAATTATAATTCTTTTATTTCTTTTTTTTTTATCGTCGTTCCTTCCTATAAATTTTCTTGTTTTTTTCTTTTTTTTTCTATTCGCGAAGCACGCGTTACGTGCAGGTCGTTGCGAGGTGAATCAATTTTTATTTCTTTTCTTTTACATATGTATATATATATATATATATATATATATATATATATATATATATTGTTCTCGATACTCTAATCAATTTTGTTTTGTTCTATCGTCGCACATAAAGAATTCTAGGAAACGTATGAAATCCGTTTGCATATCACCCATATCTCCGTTACCTTTCCAATTTTCTCGTTTCTTCTTCTTCTTTTTTTTTTCTTTTATTCATCTTCTTTTTTCTCTTATTTCCAACACTTTCTGGACACTCTGTCGAGTTTTCTTTTTTATCTTTTAATTATCGAGACATAAACGATAACAACTTCTCGTGCAATACGTTTCTTAATGTTTAATTTTCAATTCTTTTTTATTTTATTTTATTTTTTTATTTTTTTTTTTTTATTTTTACTCGAACATTAGAGAAGACAAATGTTTATGAAAATTTGTAGAGGGTAGTGTGGAAGGATAGGGATACAAGAGGGATAAAAAGAGAGGTAGAGAACCAGAGAGAGAGAGGGAGAGAGAGAGAGAGAGAGGAAAGAAGATCCGGGTGGGCTTCGTTCAATGAATCAAGCGCGTCGTTTTGCCGTGGATTTACAGGGAAATTTGTGTACGCGAGGTTCGCTTAATGCAACGTGCACCCTTTTGCACCCGTCCCGTAATTCGTAAAGCGTATTCCTCAATGGAAATAACCACGGTGCTCATACGGTGTAATTAATGCCCGCACTAAATTTATTTTAATCGCCGAGATTACGCGGAATAATAACCGCTAAGTGCTGTTCACGGTCTAATGTCTGGCAAACGTGCACGCGTTCTCTCTCTCTCTCTCTCTCTCTCTCTCTCTCTCTTTCTTTATCTTTCTTTCTTTTTCTATCTCTCTGTTTCTTTCTCTTTCTCTCGACCATCGGGCATTCTACAAACTAAAGACGACAATTTCAACCTTTCCATTTCTTCATTCGATTATTGCGTTATACCGAATAACGAATATATAGTCGTAACGAATTGCAGAAATTACGATTGCGTTTATATTTCGATTAAACGATAACCGAAGGTGTCCTTGTGACGTGTGACTAATCGATGTAACGAGTCCGTCGAGTAATTTGTGTTAATGATTTATAATAACAGCACGTCGGGATGATTAGTAGTAGCGCGTTCTCGTTAGTCCAGTTTCGTCGTTGAGCTACAAAGTCTCTATTGTAGTAATAGTTTGTCGACGATTGAAAGTACGCGTATTAAGTGCGATTAGTTTTACGTGTAATTTTATTCGTCGATGATTTATATGATCTGCCGATGATCGAAAGGGTCATCCTTATAACGACGGCGATTAGAAGTGTTTACGTTCGTTGATGTAACGCCTTCGTGAGACGACTTTTCAACGATTTATAATACGATCATTGTCGATTGTTAAAAGGGTGTTTAGAAAGAGTACGAGGTTACGTAGAAGTTTGTCTATTATCGAGAACGTCCGTTTACAAAGTAACTTCTCTCTCTCATCTTCCATCGAAGAGTTTGCGAGATACTTCCTCTGGTTTATGATTTGTCAATAATTCAAAACGTGTCTACGTGGGGATAGGGAGGTGTTCCCATCAATGATTCAGAATGTGTGTTTGCGGAATCAATAATTTACAGCATTTCTACGTGGTTATTCGTCAATGATTCACTACGCGTTCGCGATATTGACGCGCGCGCGTACTACTTCTCGCGTAAAGTCGAACATCGACGAACCACTTCATAGAGAGACACTCTTCTAATCATTGACGAACTATTCTCCTAGACACTTTCTGAATTATTAATGAACGGTTGCTGCTCACAGACACGTTGTAATTCACTGACAAATTAGTTCCCATAGAACTACTTCCTAATGGAATTATACATTGATTAATATTTATTCGTAGTTGTAGTGGTAGTAATGGTAGTGACACTAATTTCGCCATTGTTAATCGTTAACGTGTAATTAATGATTACAACGATCGATGATTCATTTTATCTTATAGTTATATTAACGTCAATGCAAAATGTGAATAAAAATCTAATTACTTTCTCTCTCTCTCTCTCTCCTCTTGTCTTTTTTCTTCCTTCAATTAAATTCAATATTGCTCACGAATGATCGAAGATTAGATCTTCGCGTCGATCGTCAATACGCGCAATGATATTAATTAAACCCTACGATATTATTAATATTGGTACATATCTCAACGTAAAAAGAGAGAGACAAAGATAGAGAGAGAGAGAGAGAGATAAATAAATTCAATTAACATCGATGAAAAATTCGATCGAAGGAAACTACTGCTTTAGACTATGTCTGATCGCATAGGAAAGATAATGGGCGTTCGTAGGCTGAAAAATTCAATACACATTAAAGACGCAACAATGGCGATTGCATAAAAGATGACAGAGACGATTGTAGGCTGAAAAATTGAATGCATATTGAAAACGCGATGGGAATGAACGAACGAACGTACGTAGAAACGTAGGAACGAATACGAATGGACGTACGCGAGAAATTTGTCGTGTTATCGTTCAAGTACGCTTCACTATTACGACTTTATCATTATCCCTCTCTCTCTCTCTCTCTCTCTCTCTCTCTCTCACTCACTCTGTCTATCTATCTATCTATCTATCTGTCTTTATCTTTCTCTATCTCTTTCTCTCTTGGGAGAGAAACGTTCGAAATGCGACTTAATTGGAGCCGCTAATGTTCGTTAGCCGTCAGAAATAAAGGAGGACGAGCTCCGGTACCTTCTTCTATCGCTTTTCAATCGGTCACGTTCTTTCGGAAACAATTCGTTTGAAAGTGCATTCACTCGGTCCGTGGTTCCATTGTTGGGGCAGCAGGCACCCGGTCTCTTCCCGGTGTTAAGGGAAAACGAGAAAATTGATATTTTTCCATCGTTTCGCATAGATAATACCCGCTATTGAATTTCATTCGTCGTACTGCCAACGAAATGACAGAGAAGGAGAGAGAGAGAGAGAGAGAGAGAGAAATAGAGATAGAAATGCAGAACTCGATTATAATTGAATTCTGGAAGGGAATATTCGGTCTCTCGACTCTCTTCTCTCTCTCTCTCTCTCTCTCTCTCTCTCTCTCTCTCTCTCTCTCTTTCTCTTACTTTCTTTCTTTTACAACCCCTCGAAGATGAGAAATTCTCCGGTCATTATCGTAGCAAAATATTACTTTAGTTTTGTAAAACTCTCTATAAGCTCGACTCGATTCATTAACGCATTGATTCTCGACAACAATAAGGAAGGAGGAAAGAAAGGAATAGTTAAACATCGATTTTGAAAGGGGCATTTTCGAGAACAATTATGTATATATGTATATACAGGTATATATACGTAAACGTATAAGAATAAATATTTGTAAGAAAAATCAAACGAATGGTTTTATCAATAAAAGAATTAATTAATAATAATAATAATAATAATAATAATAATAATAATAATAATAAAATGATGATGATGATGATGATAAATTCCAATTGTACAGATTGTTCTTGTCGAGATTAACGAACAATTCAAAAAAATAATTTCATAAAATAATCAACGTTTCAATTAACCATCGTATGACTTTTCTATCGATAATTATTTTCAAAGTCGCGTCGATAGGCTCTCCTCTCTCTCTCTCTCTCTCTCTCTCGTGAAAGTTGATTCTTCTTTTCAACGTTGAAAAGCTCTCGATAGATGTATCGTTTCTCTCTCTCTCTCTGTCTTTTTTTCTTCATTTTTTTTCTCCTTCTTTTTTGTGGACCGATGACGCGGAAAACATCGCGCTGGATCGAAGAACGAAAGAGGCAAAAGCAAAGCAACCAGCAACAGCATCAGCAACAGCAACAGCAACGCAGTACTATATACATATACTCAATCGCACTATGCTATCCAGTTGTGGACTCGTTCGACGATCGAATAGCTTTTATCAGTGCACAAGCCAACGTCTCTGGTAAAGTCAACGTAACGGGGGTATAGCTCGGAGACCAGGGATAGGAGATATATATGTGTGTGTGTGTGTGTGTGTGTGTGGCAAACACGAAAACACTATACAATTTTCTTTCGTAAAGAATCATTTTTCGATGTCCTCGGGGTAGCTAGCTAGACTACGACCGATTCGCCGAATCAATTTAACGTAGGAACGAACCCACCCACCCGATCCTAAAGCTCCCTTTGTAAAACTTTATTATCTCGCGAGATAATCAATTTTCTCGTATTATTCTTTCTTCTTTTATCGTTTTATTTTTATTTTTCTTCTTCTTCTTATTCCTCATCTTCTTCTGTTCCACGTTGTTACGCAACAAAGATCGCGAGATGTGAGGTAGACTCGGCTAACGTAGGGACACATTTTCTTTTTTTTTTTTTTTTTTCTCTCCTCTTTCCTCTCCCCTGCGGATAATAATCATTCATTGAGAGATTTCTTTTGAGGCTCCCAACAAACGCGTCTTCATCCCTTAACAACGAGATTTTAAGAGGTATACGAAGGAGAAATATGAAAAAAATAACAAAGAAAACACAGCGGAGATAAAAGATAAAAGATAAAAGAATACCGAGAAAGGGGTGCCTCGCGTGTCATTCTGAAAGTAAGATCGCGAGAATGGACGATTGTAATATTATTGTCCACGAAACCATCGCGATAATCTATATATCGAGAAGGCAATAATTATTCATTCGTGTACACGCATAAGAGAAGTTTGGATCCATTGTAATGGTACCCTTAAGCTCGTTTTCAATACCATTGTCCATCTCTCGCACTTACCTCATTGTTCGAAGTTTCTATCGTCGTTATTTATTATACCCTCAACGTTTATACTTCTCTTTCTCTTTTTGCCTACCCCCACCCTCTCTCTCTCTCTCTCTCTCTCTCTCTCTCTCTCCTTTTCTCCTTCTCTTTCGTACAATTTCTCGACGAAGTTTTGATCCTTCGGCATTCATCGTCGGCAAGATTTCGTTAATCGATTAGATCTATTAGCGATCCCTATCGCAATTATGTGAAAAGGATATAGGCACGAAGATTACGGGGACTTTTGTCTTCGATATTTTTCCATTTGGTTCTCTTTCTTTTCCTTTCTTTTTCTTTTTCTTTTCTTTTTTTTTTTCTTTCTTTTTTTTTTCGTTTCTTCACCCTCGTTACTTTTCTCCCATATCCGTTCGTTTGGAACTCATGAACCGTGAGGGTTTTTTTTCTATTGGAGAGGGAGTGGAGAGCAATGTGAAAATAGTTCAAGTGGACCCACCATTCTCTCTCTCTCTCTCTCTACTTCGCCGCTTCTCTCGTCGTTGGAAACGGTTGCTGATATTCGGGGCTTCTCCGAAAACCGTGGAAGAAGATAGAGTGCTTTTCAGGAACGTTGGAGAACCGAAAGGCGCGTTCTGCGTTAATAACGAAGCGGAAAGTAGTATAGCGATGAGTATGCTGGCCCCATCATAACCATGCCATACTGTTTTCCTGCTGGGATTGGAAAATGATACTTCTTGCGAGTACTAGAAAGTATATATTTTCTCTTCGCTTTCTTTTTTCCCCCCTTTTTCCCTTTACTTTCCTCAGCTTCTTGTTTTCTCTTTCACTTTTTTATTTTCTTTCTCTGTTTCTTTTTCCTTTTTTCTCTCGGTCTCTTGACTCGTCAAATCTCGATCGCGATAAAATCGCGATCCCCCTTCCTGTTCTATTATAGGATCACATTGGGAATCAATAATTTTGTTAGTAACCGTATGAACGTAAATGTATCTTATTGGGTCAATTCAGGAATACGAAATTATCGTAATTATACTCTTGGTTATCCGGGGAATTAATAATTGATTACTTTTTTCTTCTTTTTCTCCTTTTTTTCTTTCTTCGTTTTTTTTTCTTTTTTTTTTTTTAATAGCATAATCAGGCATATTTACTTATCTTATATCTCGTTACGATTGTAATAAATGACATTCCGTACTAATATTATTATTAACTGCGAATGTCTGAGTATTTTCTAAATAAAAAAAAAAAAAAAGAAAATAAAAGAGAGAGAGAGAGAGAGAGAGAGAGAGAGAGAGAGAGAAGTAGTTGGTACATCTCAAAATAAAACGTTAGAATATTTCCACGACGTATTGTACGTCGTAAATATAAAATTATAATTCTTTCTTTTTGATAATAATTTCCTTGGAATAATGAGAATAATTGAAAGATATTCATTCGGACAAGAGAAAATAACGAGAAGACGTTCTTGCTTTCTCTCTCTCTCTCTCTCTCTCTCTCTCTCTCTCTCTCTCTCTCTCTCTCTCTATCTATCTTACTCTGAAATTATTCTGTAAAAGCGCTTTTCGTTTCTACGCGATCGTTCATGATTATACATAATAGATAGCCTCGGGAGGGAGTGGAAGAAAAAGAAAAGAGGGAAAAGAAAGAAAAGGAGAGTAAAGAAGGGAAAGGAAATAAAAAAGAGGGGGACGGGGGGAGGGTGGAGAGAAAAAACGACGAAGAGGGTAAAGAAGAAAGAAGGACGAGAAAAAAAAAACAAGGAAAGAAGAAAAAGTAGCAAAATAATAATTCTTAATAGCGGGTAGAGAGAGAGACAGAGAGAGAGAGAGAGAGAGAGAGAGAGAGAGAGAGAGAATTGTCTTTGCGAGGTAGGAAATAAATACTTGGGTATCGTTAAAACGAAAGTAAACGCGCCCCGGATTCGTGGGTGGGATTGTCAAAACGTTGAGGATTGTAACGAGTTGTTGTTACATGTAAAGAAAGACGAAGAAATACGAAGAGGAAGAAGAAGAAGAAGAAGAAGTGGAAGAAAAAGAAAAAAAAAAAAGAAAGAAAGAAAAAAACCAACACGAAAAAGTGGGTAGTGGTGGTATCGATATCTCGAAATTGATCGGACTATTATCGATAGGTAAAGTGGTATACCGTGGTGATATATCTATATATATATATATATATATATATATAGATCTCGGGATCTCTTTGTACCGAACGAATTTTATTCCGTCGTGTCAGACGCAGGTAAAAACCTTTTCAAAGCAACCTCACGAAAGACCAAGAAAGTAAAAAAAAAAAAAAAGAAAGAAAGAAAGAAAGGGAAAAGGAAAGAAAGGGAGAGAGAGAGAGAGAGAGAGATAGAGAGCAAGAGCAAGAGCATGAGCAAGAGCAAGAGCAATAGCAATAGCAATGGCAGGAGCAGGAGCAAGAGCAAACTGGTTGACGTTCGATCGTCGTCGCCCACTTTTACCAAGCGAGAATTTGCAATTCTCCGTGGACCGACGCGACGTTGGCAAGCGCGAGTACACGAAACGAACGAAACGCCCGAGGGTTTCCGCAATTTCGCGCTTCGAGTCTCCGCGGTGATTTGCATCGCTAGAACTCTCTCTCTCTCTCTCTCTCTCTCTCTCTCTCTATTTCTCTCTGTCTGTCTATCTGACAGTCCATCTCTCTTTCTCTCTCTCTCTTTCTCTCGTCTTCGCAAGAATCCTTCTTCTTTTCTTCTCTTTCCCACTAATTCTCGAGCTACGTCGAGCGTATTTTTTTTTCTCTTAAGAGAGAGAGAGAGAGTGAGAGAATTCCTCATCCTTTCTTCTATTTAAAATCTTGAGATATTTTTCCAAAATATTCTCTACAGAGATTACGACGAGACTTTGTTATTTTCTTTCTTTTATTATTATTGCTATCGTTGTTGTTGTTATTATTATTATTATTATTATTATTATTACTATAATGTTATAACTATATACATAGTTATATTACCATTTGTTCGTATTTTATATATATATATATATATATATTCAAATTAAAAAAATATAGAAAAATAGATGTGTCTCTACAGTTAAGAGTTTTACGATGATCGAAAGAGAGAACGGATTTATATATTTAGTTAACCTACTTCTTGTGACACCTCGTCGTTGAAACTTTAAAAATACCATTAATATTTCGTCATCTCTCTCTCTCTCTCTCTCTCTCTCTCTATCTATCTATCTATCTTTCTCTCTCCAACACAGTGTTTCAAGTAAGCTGTTGTCCCTTTGCTGAGGTAGAGATATGACCCTTGGGGATTAACTACGAGTGATACTCTCAACTTATACGATATTCCTTTGCATATCCATTAAACTTCCTCTCTCTCTCTCTCTCTCTCTCTCTCTCTCTTTCTCTCTCTCTCTGTATGCCCCCCCCCCTCACTCTTACCGTATCCCACACTATCCATACATATATACACAATATAATCAAATTTATTTATTACTTCGATGGAGAAAATATCTTTGGGATTATTTATACGAATCTAATTAACATTATCTTGTTCTTTTCTTTTTGGTACGGATCATCCATAACGTCTATTATGCACCGATCTGAACTAAGTCAAATCGAATGCAATTGATTTGCATACGTTGGAAACGATCCAATCGTTGTCCCTGGATTTAATTAAACCGACGATGGCAAGCGAAGAAAAAAAATAAAAGAGAGAGAGAGAGAGAGAGAGAGAGAGAGAGAGAGAGAATGACAGTTAAAAAAGTGAAAAAACCAAAAAACCAAAAGAGAAAGAAAACGAAAGAAAATTACTCTAATAGTCGAATGGTGTGTGTGTGTGTGTGTTTGTGTGTGTTTGTGTGTGGACGGAAGTGAAGAATCAGATCGAGTGGTGGGAAAATGAGTTGGATAGAGACAATGTGTAGTCACGCGATTCGAAAAAAATACTCTCTCTCTCTCTCTCCCTCTCTCTCTCTATCCATCTATCTCTCTTTCGTACGTGGTGATACGAAAAGCTTCGGTGAGTGTTAGAGCGTGAGAGAAAAGAGGTGAGGTGGGATGTGATGGTATGAGGGTGAGAATAGGCTAGGGGAAGAAGGGACTAAAAGAGGAAGAGAGAGAGAGAGAGAGAGAGAGAGAGAGAGAGAGAGAGAGAGAGAGGTGGAAACGGAGACAAGAGAAATGGTCGCCGACGACAAAAACGGCGATTAGGGTAGGTGCTGACAGTGCTTGGGTGGGTAATGCTGACCGCACACCGCATTCTACACCAGCATTCTCTCTCTCTCTCTCTCTCTCTTTCTTTAGTTCGTTCATTTTCTCTTTCTCTCTTTCAAAGGATATCTCGGTGTTCCCGATAGAGGTGTACGATTTTTCGATGTCCTTTTCGGTTCTAACGTAAAGAACTTATTGTATCCGATCGAATCGATCGATGATATCGTCTTTTAATGAATTAGCCACGTTAAAGGCCAAAAAGAAGACATAAAGAGAGAGAGAGAGAGAGAGAGAGAGAGAGAGAGAGAGAAGGATAGATAGATAGAGAAGGGTAAGATGATAATTAAACGAATGTAATGATCAAAATTCTCGAGCGAAGCAGTCAGTTGGTAATAATTACTATGAATGAACGAAACGATTTCCGAGGTTTTACTTCAACGGGACGAAGAGAATTTTGGTTGAAGGACAAAGAGAATGGAAAGATGTATATATATATATATATATATAGGAAAAGAGAGAAAGATAGGAATAGTCGTTATATCCCCATGGAATTCGAGGCGACGCGACGGGAACTTTGCTCTTATTAACTTTACGCTGTGCATCTAAGCGAACCTTGTCACGCTCGCTCCGTTTAACCTCGGGATTTTCATATTGATTTTACTAATTAGACGCAGACTCCACATAACGTAGGTTTTTCTTTTTTTGCGATCATCAAAAGGAAACGAGGGTGTTACTCTCTCTCTCTCTCTCTCTCTCTCTCTCTCTCTCTCTCTCTCTCTCTCTCTCTCTCTCTCTTCCCTCTTCGTCTTTTCGATCATTTCTAGTTTTTTTTTCTGCGTTTTTTTCTTTTTTTTTTAAGGCGGAGTGCGGACGATGGCGGTGAGAGAGATAGATAGATAGATAGATAGATAGAGAGAGAGAGGTGTACTGTTAAACCTTTCTTCAATTAACGGCGTTTTTTTTATTGTTTTTTACTTTTTTTTTTTTCTTTCTTTGAACCGGAAATTTTACTTTCCACTTTCGCGTTCGAATAAAACGTAGAAAACAATTTTCGATTACACGTGCATTGCCGCGTTGAATAAGGAGGGGAAAGAGGGGAGGGTGAAGAACATGACTATTACAAAAATAAAAAAATAAAAAAAAAAAAAGAATAAAAAAACGAGAAAAGGAACGTTTCGTTTCCCGGTGGAGCAAATAGGAAAATAGAGAAATAAGGATGGAGGATAACGAAAGGGATCAGTTGGTTAGTGGTTACGGCGAGATTGTGCTAGTTACATTTGTTTAAAAGAATGATCTCCCTATGCAAATGGCCGCAAATGACCCTTAGCACTGGCTGCAGCAACAGCACCGCCATTAATTATGCTTTCATTAGTTTACTAGCCGGCAGTATGCGTTGTCTGCAGAACGTAAGCACAAAGAGCCCTTGAGGCGTAGCCTCCGACGATTCTCGAAATGTGCCGTCAGAAGTGTCTGCGAATCTCAGCAACGAAAGGGCGAGAGAGAGAGAGAGAGAAAGTATATATATATATATATATATATATATATATATATATAGTTTTAGTTACGCATAATAATTTCTCAAGTTACGATTTAATACTAATATATATTTTTCAATGAAACCGACGGTCAAAACGTTTCTATACATATTATTATGAATGAAACTTTACTGGAAATGAATTTTAATCTCGAATTGGTGATCTCGATTGGCTATTAAAATGATTGTTTACTTTTTATTATCAATTTTGATTGATATCGTTTTTACACGGGGCCGACGCGATAGCAGGATCATCGTTTTAAATTGCCACTTCCTCGCGTTATACTTGATGAAATTTAATGGGAAAAATTGATGGTACCTACCTACCTACCTACCTACCTACCTACCTACCTACCTACCACAAGGTAAACTCGATTTAATTGAATTGTGGAAAATTATTAAGCGATAGAAAGAGATAGAAGTAGTCGAAAATGTTGTTTGGATGATTATATATATATATATATGTGTGTGTGTGTGTGTGTGTGTGTGTGTGTGTGTGTGTATGTATGTATGTATGTATGTATGTATGTATGTATGTATGTATACATAATATATTTTTTGTATTAATAATTATAAAGAAAGAGAATTGTTCTCCAAGTAAATCTCGTTGAGAATTAATGGATTGATGTTAATTTATCAAGGCGAGAAGCAAAGATTATTTTCGCGTTTTAATCGGGGATCTCTTCAGGAACGATTTAATTTCTCTTCATTAGAGATAAGAAGTATCTTCTTCTTCCTTCTTCCTTATTCCATTTCTTCCCTCTCTTTCGTCTTGTTTCGTTGACCTTACCTTTTAATAAATCATTTTCATTAACCCTGAACTCAGGCGTACTCGGTTTTGTAAGTGTGGAAAAAAGAGTGGTTAAAATATGGAAGAGATGGTGACACGATAGATGAGGACAAAGAGGGAAAAAAATGGAAGGAAGGAAGGAAAGAAGGAAAGAAAGAAAGAAAAAACAAATAAAGATAGAAAAACTTGAGAAAAAAAAGAAAAGAATAATAAAATAACGAGCGGTGTGGTTAACCGCGCGCAGAGAAGTGAAGTGGAAACCGATCGTCGATGTAATTAAAATTCGAAAGTATTTTGTGGTATCGTTTTATTATCATCGATCGTCGATATATCGATTAAATCTACTTCAACTTATATTCTTATTAAAAAAAAAAAAAAAAAAAAAAAAAAAAAAGAGAGAGAGAGAGAGAAAAGAAGAAAAGAAAAAGAAAGAAGGATAAAAAGGTACATTAGATTTCTCTTTTAATTATTATAATTTTTTTTACATCAGTATTTCGTTCCAAACTTCGTCAACTTTTCCACTTTGACATCGAATCAAAAGTTTTATATATATATATATATATATATATATATATATATATATATATATATATATATAGCTATGTATCATTAAGTTAATTAAGAGATACTGGATTTCGATCGAAGGTAAAAAAAAGAATAGTAAAAAAAATAAATAAAAAATCTTTCTCTCTCTCTCTATCTCTCTCTCATTCTCTCATGGCCTTCATATCGACGACTTACGCTTTTCTAATTACTTTTCTGGCAAAGATTTTGCGAGTAAGTAATAATTATAAAGTTACATCGGTATCAGCAGAAACACACCCATTCTCTCTCCCTCTCTCTCTGACTCTTATGCACGTTCGTGGTAAGGAATGGAAGTGAATTCCGGATAGACAGGTGCAATTAAAAGAGAGAGGGGAGAGAGAGAGAGAGAGAGAGAGAGAGAGAGAGAGAGCTCGGTAATTGAATCGTACAGCCGAAACTTCTCTTAATGGCCCGCTATCAGTAGGTAACGGTTGTTCTAACGAGTATCGTCAAGTATATAAGGATTTCGCATCTCTTCCGTGCAAAACAAATTCAAACTCTCACGTGTGTGTACCCTAATTATCTTTTTGGGCTTTCCTCCTGCTTCGCTGAGCATTTTCAATCATTAAGGATATACATACATACACATATATATATATATATATATATATATATATATATATATATATGCGTGTGTGTGTGTATATTAGATTGACCATTTCAGTAAAAAAAAAAAAAAAAAAAATAAACAACATATAATCTCATATTAATTTAGCTTTCAAATAATAATAATTATTGACATTAGTTACTGTGGCTTCCAATCAATAACGAACGACACTATTGCTACATTAATCCGTAATATATATATATATATATTTTTTTTTTTATATAAAAAATATCGCGCACAGTATTACTTATTTAGTTTTGAAAATACTACGTCAGTCGACGCTGCTTATATCGAGAATAATATTATCACGTAAAAATATCTCGACGTTCTAGTAAAATTTTCGCTAGTTTCGTTCGTTCGGTTACGTTTAATAAAAACTGAGAGATTTTATTTGTCGTTCGATCGAAGAAAATATTTAATAACGTTACGTACGCACGTATGTACGTATATCCGAGTGTACGTATACGTACAAAATCAAATCATTTACATTTTTTAAAGATTCTTATACGAAAATGCGTGTGTTAGTGCGTGCTGACGTACATATCCGTCCGTCCGTCTGACTGTCTGTTTGTCTATCTGGTTTCCTTTCTATGTTTACGTGTACGTGCCTGTGCTCTGTGTGTGTGTGTGTGTGTGTGTGGTAGATGCACCGAGAAATTACCAAGAGGAATCATTCGCTCGATCACGTTCTCGTTAACCACGCATTTAATTACTCCCGTATATTCTCTTGAGACGACGTTCCACGATATTCGGCTATCTCTCTAGTAGCTTAACATTACTAAAACGCGACTCGAAGCAAATTAGATCAGCCAGAAGGCTTCCAGGGATCATCCTCTACTCCCTTCCCTTCTTTGTCCTTCTCCTTCTTAGCCTCGTCCTTTTCCTCTTTACCCCTCCTCCTCTGCCCACGTTCGTCTACTCGCCTCGAGGATTTATCATTTTATTCATAAATCCATCTTATACGTGCAAGATCTATCTCATCGTAGAATTATCATTATTTTTTTATTTTTGAAAATATTTATCGTTCCAACATATAATGGATTTTCGATCCACGATAGATTAAATTAAATAACCGGTTCGAAATATGGATCAAACGCGAATGTTTCGTTAAAATGAGAACATCGGATTTTCCTGTTCTTCTTTTTTCTTCCCCTCCCCTTGGCTTTTATTTATTTTTAAATATATATATGTGTGTGTGTGTGTACATATTAACCAGACGATAACGTTCATTAAATTTTCACTGTTATTATTATATATATATAAAAAAAAAAAAAAAATGAAAAGAAGAAAAATCCCTATTCTCGGATTAATCAATCGGATTTAATTATCGTCGTGAAATGAAAGAACGAAGATTCTTTTTCCTTCTTTTTTTTTTTTTTTTCGTCATATCCTATCGGATACTGAGTGAATTATTTTATTCGTATTTTTCTATTCTCTCCTATTTTTGTTTGAAGTTTCAGATTTCTTTCATAACATTCCATGTATATATATATATATATATATATATATATATATATATATATATATATATATATCAAATAGGCGGATCGAATTCGTTGAAATGCAGAAATCAGTGTGGTAATCGTGTACAATAGGTGCTTTAATTAAGGTTTATGTCAGCAACATTGATGGTAATCAAGGGTACATTTGTGAATAGCGTTAACGTTAAATATATATACCTCGAGGGTTGAAAATTTACGTCGATTTCAGGTAAACGTTGGAATAGTCATTACGGCTCATTGTGCCGCGCACTGCTTTTCAATTGGAGAATTGAAATTGGATTTCGAATGGGACTAGCAAATAGATTTTTTTTATTTGGTAAATAATATCTTTTGGAAAAACCCAAATTATCGTCAAAAGTGAGGTAACTTTTTAATCGGGAATAAGATTATAGGCGACACTCTCTATTTTTCTCTCTTTATCTCTCTCTCTCTCTCTCTCTCTCTCTCTCTCTCTCTCTTTCTCTATCTGTCTAAACGTCTCTCGCTCTCTCGAAAAATGTTCGATGTATCGATAAGAAAAGACGTATCGAAAGTGTCGAAGAAAGAAGAAGTCGTGAAAAGGGGTGGCCCTCGTCGTTTCTATATTGGAAAGGACGACGATAAAATTCTTGTTCCTTGGCCGAATCCCTTTTTTCTCAGGAATATCGGGAAAGAAAACTTTTTATAGTTTTCTAGCCAATCACCTTTTTCGTGTTCCAAATATCCATCCAGACGAATAGTACGTAACACCACTCGAACTATTTCTTTCGTGGTTCCTTCGTGGATTTTCTTTTATTATCATTATTATTATTATTATTATTATTATTATTATTATTATTATTATTATTGCTATTATTATTGTTATTATTATTACGATGAAATAGAAAACGAAGAGCGCAATATGTTTTATTAATAATGTTACATTATATGTCATATTAATTACGATATATTTTGGTGTATAAAATAAATAAATAAATAAATATATATATATATATATATATACACACACACACACACATATATATAGATACGGGTAACTATATTAAATCATATTTTTAATAATAATTATATAGAAATATTTGACGAGAGAATAAATGGTGGCTTTTATACGCATAATTAAATCTCTCTCTCTCTCTCTCTCTCCCCCTCGAAAATTGTTCGCCAAAGGGAAATATAACATTTTATTCGATTCGTTCGCAACGTTCGATTTAATTAATTTAATAATTTATATGGTATTTGGTCTCTCGTAACATTAAACAAAATCCTTTTGATTTTCAACCGATACGATGAAGCTTTTTTTAATATAATTATTTATTACCCGAGTATAGTTACCTCTGTTCAATTATGATAGTGGATCAACGATAAGTCATATTTTTGTTATTTTTTATTTTATTTTATTCTAGTATATTTTGATACTCTCGGATATTATAATATTTTATATCTCTTGTTTCCTTTTTTTTTTTTTTATCTTTTTTAACGGCAAACACCAACAACGATTATTTATATCCAAAAATGAAAGGAAAAGAAAAACTAACAAAAGGAGAAAAAAGGGATAAAAGAGTATAAAAATAAAATCAGATAAATGCGACGAGGAGATATTTCTTTTCTCGATTATTTTTCTTCCCTCGTTTATGGTCGAAGTAACTCGAAAGTTTTTCACACTCGAAGCTTTCTTTCGTTTTCTTTCTTCAAGTTTTTTTTTTTTTTTTTTCATTGACCCTTCATTACATTTTACAATATTTTTAGATAAACTTGTCCGGTCGTTACACACTTCGAATTTTCAAGTTGAGAGATAAAGAACATAGTTAGATGATCATTGTACTACGTACATGTCCGAATCGAAAGTTTATGACTCGAACAGGTGTGTGTGCGTCGGTAATGGATACAAGCTATAATCTCGAATAATTTAGCATTAGTGATCGTACCATTAGGATCTACATCTTACTAGACATTCAAATAGATGGCTGATACTTCGATAGGAAATAGAAACGTAAGATTAAACGTATTCAAATATATTTAATATTTCTCATTATTTTTCGATATCGTACGATCGTAATTGTTAAATATTAAATATTAATTACGTTCTCTGTGATTACGTAAATGGACATACGTAAAGTATATTCTTTATCCCTTCTTTCTTTCTTTTTAAATATATTATTAAACGATGATATGCTTATAAAAAAAAAAAAAAAAAAAAAAAAAAAATGATTGTAGAAAAGAAGATAAATTTTGCCAATTATGTTGATAGACTCGAGAGTATTCAACGTGCACTGTCTTATCCTTTAACCTCCCCTCCCTCCCTCTCTCTCTCTCTCTCTCTCTCTCTCTCTCTCTTTCTCGTTTGGTCATTCGTGGCTCATTCGAATGTAATTGAGCGTGCACGAGATTTCACGTTAGCGGCTCGGTTGAACCTCCAAAGGGTCTCTGTGGCCATCGGATTTAGATGAAAAGGGATTTGGCTTGCGGCGCGACGAATGATCCCGCTTCAATCGAGACACGGTATTTCGTTAGCTTCGGGGTATTTCAATAAAACGGCCACTTCCATCGATTAATCGTTTACATTGACTCGTTCTTTTCTCGCACTTTCTTTCCTTTTCTTCTTCTTCATCTTCCTTCTTATCTTGTTCCTTTCTTTCTTCTCTTTTTTTTCTTTTTTTTTTTTTTTTTTTACAATATCGGACCGACGTCGCCCATAATTTATCGATCTCGTGGAATGGCGCGAGTAATAGATGCGAATTTATTCTATTAACGACGATAATTCACAGAACTCGTACATCGGGTAATACGAAAAAAAGAAAAAAGAATTAATAATAGGAATGATATCTAATAGTATCGATTTATTTCAAACGATAACGTAATTAATTTTTTTAAAGATCGA
>OU964981.1:4057711-4060211 GCA_918808275.2 Dolichovespula sylvestris
TCTCTCTCTCTCTCTCTCTCTCTCTCTCTCTCTCTCTCTATCTATCTATCTCTCTCACTCTCTCTCACGCCGTGTCTACGTATCGATATGTTTGAGAATCGATTCAATTTAATTAATTACTATAATATAAAAGTATTTATAATATTATCGAAAAGTTACATTGGCAAAAGAGGAAAGAAAAAGAAAAGGAAAAGGAAAAAAAAAGAACAGAAAAGAGAAACGTAAATGCGTGTATTGTCGAGGAAAAAAAAAATTCGTGAAAAAGATATACCTATATACAGGTGTGCATACGATATATACATATGTATGTATATAATGTATATATATATATATATATATATATATGTATGTATGTATGCGTATAGGAACACATGAAGAGAGAAAAAGGGAGAGAGAGAGAGAGAGAGAGAAATGCAATGGTGTCGTAGTTGGTAGTTTTCGAATCGTGCTACAATTCGTTGGGGAAAAAGCAATGCAAATATAAACGGGTCGTGAGTAATTGTCTCTCGTATGCTTTGCACGTATTCGACAGAACACGAAGGGACTCCCGCCCCCCCCTCCTCCCCCTCCTCCCCCTCCTGCCCCTCCAACCCCCGATAAAAACATGCTTTCTACCCTTTCATCCCTTGGACTCTGTCGTTTATTCGAAACTGTTCAGAACCATCAAAGCTAAATTGTCATCGACGTTGAAATTGTATTGTCGTTAGGTAGCTAATATCGTTATCCACATTTTTTTTTTTGTTTCTTTCTTTTTTCCTTTCTTCCCTCACCCGTTCCAATCTAAATACGGTGCATCGATATTTTCAAATAAATACGAATTTACATTATTCTTTAAACCTTTGCTCCTCCCCCGTTGACTTATATCTATTTATTTGTAATAACGTAATCGACGGAACACAAATTTTTGTTTTTCTTCTTTCTTTTAAGAAATCAACGACGATCAAGCGACCTATATTCGATTTTTCCTTTCCTCTTGTATTTCTCTCTCTCTCTCTCTCTCTCTCTCTCTCTCTCTCTCTCTCTCTCTCTTCGTTGTGTTTCTTTTTTTTTGTTTCTTTAACCATTAATTTCATTGCCATTTAAGGGCGGCGACTCATAAAACTTTAATGCAACGCCCTTCTTTCCGTGGTAGTGAAACGATTCGGGGGGCTTACTTGATTTAGAATTAGCCACTTAATTTTCAAACTGCTGTCGCACCTACAACACGTTATATAACCCGCTGCTCTACTGCGCACCACCACCTTCCTCTACTTCGGTATTATGCGCTCGTTAATATGCTTTACTGCGAATTTATGCGCCAACTTCTTTGATGTCCGACCCGTCGAGAGCTCCTCCGAGGAATACGTCCTTCTTCTTCTCTTCCTCTATACGTACTCTCTCTCTCTCTCTCTCTCTCTCTATATATATATATATATATATATATATATATATATATATATATATATACTATACTATCCTCAACGAAGATAATATACTACCGAGCATTCTGCAAAAGCGTGTTCTCCATTTAGATTCTTCATTTACCGATTACGACAAAAGTTTAAACGATAATTTTGCAATGATTGGATACGTGGTAAAAAATTAAAAAAAAAAAAAAAAAAAAAAGAAAGAAGAAGACGAACAAAATAAATCAAATACAACGAGAGAGAGAGAGAGAGAGAGAGAGAGAGAGAGAGAGAGAGAGAGAGAGAGAGAAATCAGTGCGTGTCGTAGGAGTATATATTTTTTAAATCGAATTTGTAATATTCCAAAAGATTTCGAATTGATGTATCTGTACGTATGAATGGATCCTCGTGGAAAATGCTAATTTCATTTTCTTACTTTTTCGTTTTTTTTTTTTTTTTCTGTTATTTCAGGTAAGACTCGGTTACTGACGTTTGAACATGGTCAATACGGAATGAGGTATGAAGAAGAAGAAGAAGAAGAAGAAGAAGAAGGAGAAGGAGAAGGAGAAGGAAAAGAAAAATTAAAATGGAGAAGGGCCGGGTACAACTCGTAAAAAGAAAATGTTTCGAGTCAACAAACTTTTCAATTTCATCCACTTGTACGAGTAAGCAATGTTTCCCTATAAATAATTAATATAAATATTTGCGTTCGAATAAGTAACCTCTTCTCTCTCTTATATTGATATTTATATTTTATGTACGCCATTAAATTATTTATGCGCTTGGGCGAACGAAACTAACGAACCTTTCGTTTCAGCCTTCGTCATAAGATAAACGAATTTAACGATAACGTTATCAACGGGAAGTGTGATACGGATTAGAACAATTAGAAAAAAAAAAGAAAAAAAAAACAAGGAAAACAGAAAAAAGAAACACTATCTCTCGAAGCACTTTTCCCTCGGGTTATATTCGATTAAAAAGAAAAAAAAAAAAAATAGAAAAAAAATGACAAAAATTTACTTACGTATCATTTTTTTTTTATTACTCACTCTCTCTCTCTCTCTCTCTCTCTCTCTCTCTATCTCTCTCATTGATCCTTCTTTTAAAAGAGGATT
>OU964981.1:4065211-4070211 GCA_918808275.2 Dolichovespula sylvestris
TGCGATTCGATTGATTTTTAAATTTAATTCAGCGATAATATTATTATCAAACGGGACAATGAATTTTCAATTCTCTCGATCGTAACAGAGAGAGAGAGAGAGAGAGAGAGAGAGAGAACGTGTTTGATAGTTAAATAGGTATACGTTTTATATTAATCAATTAGGTATAGGTTTCGATATACACGATATGCTTTATGGGAGTGACATTAATAGACACCGTATTCCGTCGGTTGAAAAGTTTAATTAATCGGTATGGGGTACAGCTATGGTAATCAAAGGTATTGTCCGATAGATAGATCTTGTCGCAGCTAATAGCCGTTCATACGATTCACCCTTTGATATCCGAATTTCCTGTGAATTCCGAAATGTTCCCAACTTGTCCTCTCTCTCTCTCTCTCTCTCTCTCTCTCTCTCTCTCTCTCTTTCTGTCTCTCTGTTCCTATATATATATATATATATATATTTCTATCTTTCTCTCTCTCTCTCTCTCTCTCTCTCTCTCTGCAAGCTTATTGGAAATATCTCTAATACGTTTAATTACAATATTCCATTTCAATCATTCTTTCTGGATTGTTAATATTTCATTTTTTTTTATTTTCCTTCTTTTTTTCCTTTTATCCATTTTCATTAGGTGTGTATATGTATATATATATATATATATATATATATATATATATATATATATACCCATTTTTATAACTCCCTTTTTTCTTTATGATCGAAATTACGAAATCAATTAACCACTCAACAGTTTTTTCATACCATTGAATTTGTATTATCCAGCGATATCAACGAATATATATTTTCGTTCATTCACGTTTATCATCGCCCCATTCGATCGTAAAAGTATTAATATTTTTACTTTTGCCATAATAACCATCGGTACAGATCTGTACAGATTCGTCGTCCTTTTGTTCTTGTTTTTTAGTTTTTTTTTTTTTTCTTTTTAATTTATATTCGTTTCCTTTTTAAATTTCGTCATTCGCGAGAAAATGAACGAACGTCAATGAAACGAAAAAAAAAGAAAAGAAAAGTAACAAGGAACAAAAAAAAAAGAAAGCAGAGAGATAATCAAAGAAACGGGTACGGAGAAGAAGGTCGGATAATTTTGAGAAAGAAAGATAAATGAAGTCGATGTAAAGCTTACTCTTTGTTCCCTTTACATCCTCTCTCTCTCTCTCTCTCTCTCTCTCTATCTATCTCTCTATCTATCTCTCTTAGTGTTTAGGATCTAGATGCATCGGGCGACTAGTTTGACTCTGTCGAAAGGAAATTGTTGGAAGGATGAAGAGACGAAGGAGGAGGAAGAGGAGAGGGTGGACGAAAAGGAGGAGGAGGAGGAGGAGGGGGAGGATACGGGCCAGGGCACTTCCGTTCGTGGGTGGCAAATTAGAGGCGAAGTTCCTATTAAAGAGACAAGGAGAGACAGAAAGGGTTGGATAGTGAGACGAGGGTGGGGAGAGGGGAGATGGGAAAGGAGAGAAGAGTAAAGGACAGGGAGAGGGAGAGACAGGGTAAAGTCTACCTGACCAAATTAGAACGTTCTCCTCCTCCTCCTCCTCCTCCTCCTCCTCCTCCCCACCCTCCCTCCACCCCCGCCATCTAAGCGTAAATTAGACGAGATGGGAGCGCTATCTAGTTGAACGGTAAACGTTTTCTTCCCACCCACCTCCCTTGCCCCGTTCCCTCTTTTGTGCGTGAATCGAGATGACTGAAAAAGAAATTGAAAGAAAAAAAAAAAAAACTAATGAGAAATAACACATCGAAAGAGAGATTTTTCTATCGTTATTTAACCGTGACACGTTCGTTCGTTCGTTCGTTCGTTTGTATGTTTGTTTGTTTGTTTGTTTGTTTGTTTGTTTGTTCGTTCGATTGTTTGTTTGCTTGTTATTTCTCGATCGTTGTAATGATAACGCGTCACGAATGAATTTCTTTTTGACCGCGAATTAATTTGAACGAAAAAAAAGAAACAGAGGGAATATATGAAAAGATGAAAAAAGTGAAAAAATATTTACGTTTGCTGGATGGGAGGAAAAAATGCAATTGTATATACATATATATATATATATCGTTTTTACATAAATAAATAAAATTTTAAAAGTGTTGTATGTATTTTGTATATCGAAGAGAAAATTATATATTTATAGGCATACCAATAAATATTATGTATATAAATATATATACATATATATATATATATATATATAGACCTACACGAAGTAAACCTATATTTTTAACGTTGGATTAATAATAATAACAATAATTAGATATGAAAATGCGATATTACGATTGGATACTTGTTACTTTTTCTTTTCTGTTTTCTTTCTTTTTTTTTTTGTTCATAAAAGAAATACGTGATATACTTTTCCATAGAATATTCTTTTGAATAAGATTGTAAAGTTGGTTGTGGTGGTGATAGTAGCAATAGTAGTAGTAGCAGTAGTAGTAATAGCAGCAGTAGTAGTAGTAGTAGTAGTAGAAGTAGTAGTAGTAGACGAGATCCATAGACGACGGTCGTCCGAAATCGATGGTTTTGAAGAGAGAAAAATGGAGAGGAAGGAAAGGAGAAAAAGGTCTGAAGAGAGAGAGAGAGAGAGAGAGAGAGAGAGAGAGATGGAAAAAAGGAGTAGCAGGAGCGCGAAAAGCCGGTGCATATAGCCGAGAAAAGGGAAAACTCAATCCCGTTGGGTCGGTCGCAGTTTTGCCATTCAAATTGGCAGTACGCCAGTGCAAAATGAAAACTTGGTTGCTGCTGCTGCCGGTGCTGGTGGACTCTCTCGTTTGGTACACGCTGCCGCGCTGTAGCTTTTCCGGCATTGCTTGAAATAGGAAAAATCGTTTTGGATTGATTCGTTCGAACGCCGGGCTTGGACCCCGGACGTGAAGAGAGAGAGAGAGAGAGAGAGAGAGAGAGAGAGAGCCGTGGGTGTAACGAATCATTCGACTCGAGCGATTTTGATTTTACGATTGTTAAAAAGATTAAAAATAATAAAAGGGAGAACACGTGTGTGCGTGTGCGTGTATATTTGATGTTACCGGGGGTAACTTTTATTCGGTGAGATTTAGAAATTGATTCGATTAGATGATGAAATCTAAAATAAGACGGGAGGGCGCATTCGGGGAAACGTCTTTCTTATTCTCTCAATCTATATTGGCCATAGCAATTTTCGTCGAAGAAGAAATCGAGACGATTCTCAAGGTCTTTCTCAAGGGCCGGTGGAAAAAGTGAGAAAGGAGGGTAGATCGAAAGGATTCCAAAAGAAGACAATGGACCACCAGCCAAGAGGGAGACCGAGAGCAAGTGAGAGAGAGAGACAGAGAGAGAAAGAGAGAGAAGAGAGGTCAGTGACCGTCCGATCTAATAAATTCGTGTCTTTGGACAACTACGGGGGATGCTTTCTTCTCGTTCGATGGAGCAAGAGAGAAAGGGAGAGAGAGAGAGAGAGAGAGAGAGAGAGAGAGAGAAGGTTGAGGGTTGATGCTACGTTATATAGAAGCTATAAAGAAAGAGAGAGAGAGAGAGAGAGAGAGAGAGAGATAGAGATAGAAAGAGTGAAAAATAAAAGTCTTCTTCCGTTTTAGAGAAACGAGAAAAGCGGAGGAATACACAAGGTAGTCTTCGAGTTAAGCCGAACTTCCGCCATTGAGAAACTTACCCACGAGAAAGAGAGAAGAGGTTTAAGCTTTCCCTCCGTCCATTTTTTTTTCCTTTCTTTCTTTCTTTCTTTTTTTCCATCTATCTTATTTTCTTCTCTACTCCTCCTCCTCCTCCTCCTCCTCCTCATCATCATCCTCCTCATCCTCCGCCATCTCTCCTTCCTCAGATATTTCTTTACGTTTTTCTACTTCTTTCTTTCTTTGTTTTATTTTATTTTATTTTTTTATTATTATTATTATTATTTTTTTTTTTTATTTCATTTTATTTTATTCCTTCATTCGTTGCGTCTCCTCTTTATTCTGTGCCACTTCGCACACTTCGCTCACGGGTTTCCTCTCTTTTCCGAGGTGGTGGCGGGTACGAACGAAGAAGAAAAGAAAAAGAAAATGGAAAGGAAAGATTAATAAGGGAGAGAAAATATGAATGAAAAGTAAAGAAAGGGGGAGAAAGATAGATGGATAGAGGAAGAAGGTGAGAAGGCGAAAGACGATAGTATACGTCGATAAATGGATCTTTCTTATTGTTTGTTTCATCTGTGTGTTTTGTCGCGACCGTTTGACGTGTCATCTTATTTATATTATTATTATTATTATTATTATTATTATTGTTATTATTGGACGACGAAAGGAGGTTGGTCGGAGGCCATTGAGACGGGGAAAAAAATTATTTGATGTTTTTCTCACTTTCTTCTTTTTTTTTTTCCCTCCACCTCTTCTTCTTTTCATCTTCGTCGTCGTCTTCTTCACCTCATCCTCCACCACCTCCTTCTCCTACTCTTACTATCACCAGAAAGAGAGAGAGAGAGAGGGGGGGGGGAGGAGAAGGAAGATGAGGAGGAGGAGGAGGAGGAGGAGGAGGAGGAGGAGGAGAAACAGGCCAAAAGGAGGGATTCCATTTGTGTGTCTATATATTGGAAACACGCGTCGAAGTTCTAGTAGAAGTTCGATCATTGAAAGTTTCTACCGAAGAAGGATTTAACTTCCTTTTGTTGATTTTCTTCTCTTTCTATCCCCGGCGCTATGTACTCGTCTCGAGAAAAGTCCCTCCCTCCCTCCCTCCCTCCCTCCCTCTTACAATCCTTTTCGCACCTTTTCCTCTCACGTTGTTTTTAGATAAACAACGATTTTATCCGGACAACGCGCGTCATCGCGTACACACCGTGGATATTTATTTGCCACATTGGTAGAAGATAAAGAGGAACGACCGAAGGAGATGATTCTTCTAATCCACACTTCTTCGTTCTTCCTTTTCTTTCACTATTTCATCTTTTTCTCTCGTTTCGTTTTTATATCGCTACTCGATCAAGGATAATCGTCCTGTTAGCGTAGCGTCTGTTGCAAGT
>OU964981.1:4072711-4092711 GCA_918808275.2 Dolichovespula sylvestris
TCTTTTTCGAAATGGATTTTCGAAACAAATAGAAAATAGCTGGGATATTTGTCGTTCGTAGGGAATGAATCGCACGGACGGACGAATGGGGGAGACAAACGGACAGATATAGAGACAGGCGGACGGACAGAGGTGATATCGAAAAATTTATGTAGCTCGTATAGTTTTGTTTTACTTAAAGCCTATATCAAAAAGGCACGCCACGTTTCAGCCGCCATTCTTCTTTACGTCTTTACGAGATGGCAACGGCACCGTTTCATTTCCTGCTGACTCCTTCGCTCGATTCTCTTACCGTATTCTTCGAAGCTCTGGAGTCTTGCCAGATAGAACGTGACACGGAGAGAGAAGTCTTGAGGAGCAATATGATCTTGATACCTAACCATTTTCTCTCTCTCTCTCTCTCCCTCTCTCTCTCTCTCTCACTCTCTCACTCTACCTATCTATCTATCTATCTATCCATCTCTTTCTCTCGTGATTCTAGTTTCTTCTTTTTCAACGTGAAACTCGGTTGTTCATCGTCAGCGTACAATCTCTATTCTCAACACGTAAAATATGATTCGAGCTTGTCATCGATTATTTATGAAAGTCCTCCATTCTCCTCCTCCCTATCGCGCGCATCCCCCCCCCCCTCACCCTCGCCCCCTCACCCTTTCGGAGGGATATACGATCGGGATGAGCTTCTTCTCTTTTTTTCTATATAATTCTTTTCTTTCTCTTTTCTTTTTTTTTTTTTTCTTTTTTCTTTTCAAATCCATACCTCTCCGTTCGATATTTCATAGTATTTCATTTTCATTCTGGAATTTTTCATATCCTTTTCTTCTTCTTCTCTCAGAAAAAAAAGGAAAAAATATATATATATACATATATATATATATATATATATATATATATATATATTTCTTTACTATCGCAAATATGCTTGTCAATAATCGCGACGTTGTAATTGGGCGAGGGTGGGGTGGGGGAGGGAGGAGTCGAAAGTATCGATTCAAAAAAAAAGTTTTTATCCGCGTGGAATGAAAAAAAAAAAGAAGAAAGAAAGATCTTTAATCTTCAATACGTTCTCTCCGTCTCGTCGTTGTAGACGCGTCAGATTTGAGATCGAGCTTTTATCATTTATTATTCGTCCATCTCGTGAGAATTTCTTCCTTTTGTTCTATATTAAAAAAAAAAAAAAAGAATATTCGCTACAACCTCATCGTACAAGTACGTACCTCCTCGGAAGAGGCAGGGGGGAGGGGTGGAAAAATATAAACAAGCAAAAAAAAAACGCGCCACTCAAATGACGCGAGTAAAAAATTATCGGTGGAAAAGAGTCGAAAAGAAAGAACTTTTAATGATCAATTTTCGAGTAAAGTAAAAAGGGTAAGGGGAAAAAAAACGAAGGAGGAGGAGGAGGAGGAGGAAGACGACGAAGTAGAAGAATAAAAAGAGGAGGAGGAGGAGGAGGAGGAGGAGGAATAAGAGGAGGAAAGAAGCTTTAAAGCTCGAAATGTTACCGATCGTAAAGTTTGAAAACGATTTTTGTGCTATACGACGGCGTAGCAAGTTTTACGCCGTAGACGTGCAATCCCCATTCCGTATTCGTGTTTCTACTTACGTCAGAGGAATTCTAATAGCGGCTTTAGCTTTTATTAATCCACTTTGTTACCTCCTTTCGCTAACGCCCACTACTTCTTCGTCTAATCAATTCCGTGGCCCACACGTTCCACTCGTAAACCAGTTTGCCCTGGCTGTGAATTTTTTATCTTTTTCGTTTTTCTTTTTTTTTTTTTTCTTTTCTTTACCTTATACCCCCATTTGGAATTCTTTTCCTTTTGTTTTTTCCCCCCGAACCCCCCCTCCCTCCCTCCCTCCCTCCCTCCCTCCCTCCACCCCTCTTTCCCTCACCTCGCTCGTTCTTGCTCGTTTGCATTCCGATTTTAAATAGTTTCGAAACATTTTTTTTTCTCCTTTCTTTTTTCTTTTTTCTTTTTTTTTTTTTTGGCTCGATTATTTCCCATCCATAGGGTGTCGCCCAGGTGTGCGCGAACTTTTTTCTTCCTTGGCACTTCGTTGTTTTCTTTTCTTTATTTTGTTCTTCTTTCTTTCCTTTTTTTTTTCCCTTTTTCGATCGAATTTTTCTGAAAAAAAAAATGAAAGAAAGAAAACGAAAAAAAAAAAATAAGTTACAAGTTAGATTTGGCGAAGAGTGAAGCGTCTAAAGGCGTCCGCAAATGTTGGGCAAGGATTGTATTGTCCGTTTGGTTTTTCAATTAGTAAGGATTGTAGGATCAAAAGTGTGCCTTGCTTATTGAATATTAAATATGACAACATGTCTGTCCATCTCTCTCTCTCTCTCTCTCTGTCTGTCTGTCTCTGTCTGTCTCTGTCTCTGTCTTTCTCTATCTTAAGATAGAAACAATTAGATACAAGTATCAGTGTCCATTAGTATACGTTAGCGAGTGCATTAGGCGACAGGTAATTTCGAAAGGAACGTTAACATCCATTAGCAGTCTCGTATTTTGCGTGATACTAGACACATCGCTATGTGGTCGCATATGTGTGGTTTACGTTATCTCGTGGCATTTCGCGAAACGGTCCATCAGATAGACCATATATATACGTACTTATATTTTATTATGGGAAATTCTGTCGATTTAATAAACACACACACACACACACAGTATATTATGCGGTTCTTTTAATATTCATTTATCGAACGAAGAACTCCTCTTTTCATCTCTCTCTCTCTCTCTCTCTCTCTCTCTCTCTCTCTTGTTTTTTTTCAATCTACAATTTCGATGATTAATGTAATTTAACCCTCACTTCTTTTTCCACTCCCAAAGGAGAACAATCCCTTTTTTTCATTTTTTAAAAGCAAAAGAAGATAATAAATCTTTCAATATGCTTAATTAAAAATATGTACCTCGCATTGAGGACAATTTTTATCGAGTTTTTAATCAAAAAAAAAAAAAAAGAAAAAAGAAAAAGAAAAAGGGAAAAAAAGAAGTAGGAAAACGACGCAACCTTAAATATATTATAATTTTAACGATGTAATTTTGTTTTTTGTTTTTGTTTTTTCCCATATCGAACAGCGACGTATCTTCTTATTTTAATTTCGTCGTGACAGCGAAAAAAGACTTTATGGATCGGCCTAACGTATACGATGATATACATATATATATAGATAAATTATTCGACGTTCTCTCACATCGGAAAATCCGTTTTAACACCTTCGGAGTAATGAAACGTGTGCGAACGCTTCGAAGCTCGAGCATATGTTAATTATACCTGGTGGATCCTTTGTTTGCAATAATGTTGGAACAATGAAGGTGGCGTGTCGACTCAATAATGCACATGACAATGCTCGGTCGAAAGCGGCCGAGATTATACGTCGTCCTGATGATAATCTGACGATTTTAATTATAACATGGTAATTTCTGTAAGCTCATTAGTCGTACATTTTTTTTATTTTTCCTTTTTTTATTTCTCATTTTAGCAAACATCTATTTTCATCTGTCCTTTTTATTTATATATATATATATATATTTTTTTTGTTAATTATTTACTTTTGTCTTCCATCTGTTCATTACGACTTATTTTATTTGGAAATTCGAGTATATGAAAATGTATGGGCATTTATACGGCAGACGATTTTAAACTATCAATCTCGATAAGTCAATGGGGACGAGGAGGGAGGGAGGACAAAGACGCGATGTAGTTAATCGTGCTGTGTCTCGAGAAGCATTAATCATTTGGCTCGTTTCGTGGCAAAAGTTTTCAGTGTATATTAGGAGGGAAGTGTGGGTGGTGGGCGAACGGGGTTGGTGGTGGTGGTGGTGGTGGCTTTATAGGTGGGGTGAGGTGGAAAGGTGATTCGAGGAAGAAGAAGAAGAAGAGACGGGTGTAGAGGTAGGTAGAGGGGTCCCACGTGTAATAATAATATCACTATTGTTGAGACTACGGCAGTACGCGAAGTTTATCATCGAGACGAACTTTTCAAAAACGTTTTATCGCTCGCGCACGCGTCTCGCTGGCTTATAAGCGTACGATTTCCTGTCGGCTTTTTTATGGAACAACGTCACGGCACACAAAGTGACTGTTGAAAAATGTCCATCGCTCGCTTTATGTGTCACGAACGCCTGTGAAAAAGAAATGAATGACGGACAGAGACAGAGACAGAGAGAGAGAGAGAGAGAGAGAGAGAGAAGAACCAGGCTCGCAGCCAGGAATAATAATAATAATAATAATAATAATAATAATAATAAAAGAAAAAAAAAGTATAACAGATAACTCGAAAACTCGCACATTTTCTCTGCCTGAGTTTTTCACCGTTTAACTGTAATATCGTATATGTGAAAATACATGTAAAGTTTAAAGGATAAAAAGGTAGAATAGTACATATATGTATATATATATATATATATATATATATATATATATATATATATATACATCGGATTGTAAATTTTATCGTAAAATTTGTTTCTTCTTCCCTTTTACGCGAGCAAATAATTTATTTCAATACATCGTGCATTCTATAAAAGTTCGTGATAATACGATATATGATATCGTAAAGTAAATTAAATATTTATAAATATAACGATCTCCTTTCAACGTTTAAATATTATAACGTGTAACAATGATGCATGGATGATGTAAAGAAACGACTCTTAGAGTACGATAAAATGTTTTGCCGGACAAATTCCTGAAGAAGAAGAAGAAGAAAAAGAAGTTGTTGAAAGACAAAATAGCGTATTCGTATAATACATACATACATACATACACGCATACACACGTGCACACCAAAAAGAGATCGATCTCTTGATACGTGCACTATCTATGTGCGTGGAAGGGGGGGGAGGGAGGGTACAATACCTACAACTAACCTATACGCGGAACCGATGCGTTTTCCGCTTTATTCTCAACGGACGAACGAGAAAAATCGAGCGTTCTATCACCCTTTACGTGGCATAATTGCGTCTTATAACGACTTAATACCGTCGAACGAAAAGAAAGAGAGAGAGAGAGAGAAAGAAAGAGAGCCTATTTAATCCGCACGATCTCGTGACTTTATGCTATAAATTGTTCTTATCCGATTTCGAAGTTGGTCGCGAGCAAACTCGCTTCGATTTCTACTTTTACGAGAAATCCAATAATCTTTCTTCTTCTTCTTCTTCTTCTTCTTCTTCCCCCTCTTTTTTTAGTGATTCTTCTACATTCTAAGTTATTTTTTCTCCCTCGTCCGTCCGTCTCCTCCCTCCCTCCCTCCCTCCCTTTCTCCCGATCTACCTACCTACCTACCTACCTACCTACCTACCTACCTATTCCTTTACCTACTTTCCGTTCAAGCTTCGTATTAATTAAAAACTTTTCCCCCCATCAAAATTGAGGCCAATTTCGTAAAACATTCAAATATCTTCAGTCGTTACCGCTAAGAATAATCACAAATAAGATATTCTCAATTTTTTCCCCGATGGATATTATAATCAATATCCTTAATTTTCTTTTCTTTTTTTTTTTTTTTTTACGATATTCATATCATTAATACAAATTAATACGATCATCTCGACGTTATAATTTTGTTATATATATCGAAATGCCAATGTGTATTGGAATAATAAATCGCGCGGTAGAGTATATATAAAAAGTATGTATAATTTTTAATCATTATATATACTTATATATATATATATTATATATAATTTATAATTTTATAATAAAGTATATATATATACATACCGTATATATAATTTTTCTCCTTTGATTTTGTCGAGTCAGAAAGTAATAGATAACTGCATATATCGAGAAATGGAGGTTCGATAATTTATCGAGAAAGTCTTAAAGATCGGAAGAAGGTTTCTCGAGTCGCGTGTACACAACTGCTTCCCCTCCATATATTTACGTGACTATGTGGTTCGGTTGGTATAGGTATAAGGTATAGGTATAGGTAGTAGGTAGTAGGTAGGTAGGTAGGTAGGTAGGTTGGTTGGTTGGTACACAGTCTGTAATTAATCCAAGGTGTTAAATCAAGACCATGAATGCAAGCTCTCCCTCGTCTCTGTGAGAGCGTGACGCCTTCTTTAGCTCGAGTAGGTCGCACCTCTTGAGACCACCTGCCACGTCTTATACCAACTTTACTCTTAAGAGCAAACCCCCGAATTTCGAATTCCCTATAAACCCCTCCCCTCCCCTACCCTCCCCTACCCTACCCTCCCCTCCCCACCATACCTCATTCTCCATTATTTCTTCTTCTTCTTCTTCGTTTATCGTTCTAAGATATTGCGCGATAATTCTCTTTATTTGATCGTCCAAATAACGAGAACAAAAATAAATAAATGAATGAATAAAACGCATAACAGGTATGATGCGTCTCGCTCTCACGAAGTCTTAGAAACTCGTTGTAAGAGTTTTCTTCGTCCGTCCAGTTTGTTCTAATTTATGGGACACCCAATAGAACGCAACGTTCAATGATAAATCGATCGGGGCACGCTCACGCTTATTATTACGCAAGTTACTCGTAGATTTATACTTGAAACACTGCCCGTAACATAGTTCGCGTGATAAGTTGACATTTACGCTTTCGATATTAAATGTAAAATGCAAAAGTCTGTATTTAAACTTTATTATCCTTAATGATAGATAGGGATAAAATACAAAAAAAAAGGAAAGAAATGGAACGAGAGATGGATAGAGAGAGAGAGAGAGAGAGAGAGAGAGAGAGAGAGAGAGGAGTATCTTTCCTCGTAGTAATTTCGAATATAAAGATGACATGGCGTTTATGGTATGCCATAATAAAATTCAATTAGGTAGTCACTATATATAAATGTTATTTGACAGAGACTACGTTCGAAGGATATTAAACATCCTCTCTTGTAGCTTTGACGAATATCTCGAGCATAAGTGGAACGAGCTTTTGCTTGGAAAGTTGTAAATAAAGGGTTGAAACTTTGAACCCTTTGCTTTCTCCTACCTCACCACCACCCCTTCCCCCCCCCCCTCTCTCTCTCTCTCCCTGTCTAAAATTTCATTTACTTGTCGTCGAAACTCGATGGTCTTATCTGAAATTAGGTAGGTAGAATACGTGAGGATGAAAACACATGAGTAAACGAGTGAGTGAGTGAGTGAGTGAGTGAGTGAGTGAGTGAGTGAATGAGAGAGATAGATAGATAGATAGAGAGAGAGAGAGAGAGAGAGAGAGAGAGAATATGTTCCATAGAGGATACGTAGAAGTAACGCGCAATCGAGTTGACTTTATCAGACGGGGCTGACTCATTCCTAAGGTAATTTCATCGTCCAAGTCGTAACTCGTGTCCTCTGGGTTTACTCCTACCGTAAATGTTAGCTATGACACACAGACACATAGAGAGAGAGAGAGAGAGAGTAGATATATGCATCCGTATGTCAAGCAGCTGGACAGCTCGCTGAAGCCGGACGGCACTTCGTCACACATGCAGCATACATATCTTGGATAAGATATGATTCTCATATGCCATCTATCCGAGTAACAGGGGTCACCTTTTTCCTACCGACGAAAAGGTAAATTCAAGAAGAAGAAGAAGAAGAAAAGGAAGAAGATGTCGTTAAATGCGAAAATGTAGACGAACGAGATGATATTCCAAACGTTTCGATCCGATATATATATATATATATATATATATATATATATATATATATATATATATAAAATCATATACTTTATCGTACTCTCATCGAATTTCTGATACCACGTCGATAATAATAAAATTTTATGCGATCTTGAACTATTAACCGTGTATATAGCACGATTGTATTATAATATCATCGCATATAATCGTTATATTAAATATATATAATAAGATTTGTATCGTATATGCGATACCAAAGGAACGATCGATGTTATTATTATTATTATTACTATTATTATTATTATTATTATTATTATTATTATTATTATTATTATTATTATTATTGATCTTTCGGTTGCATAAACGTGTTCTATATCTCGTTAATTTGATCTTATATTTGTATATAGTTTGTTTGTCGCGTTGTGCCTACGGGGATAAGAAAGAACTCGATCGACTTTTTCAGGTCGATACGATTTACGAGGTTAAAAGCGAGAATTCGTGATCGCGTGCCCGTTCCGAGAGAGTCGCCCGTTTGTTTCTCTATTATCGATGAAAAATCGAATCGCCACGAGCGTGGTGGTCCCGAACAAACTCTCGATGCTTCGATAAAGCGATGATAGATATATTTGATCGACGACTTATCGTTTCGGAAATCAACATCGGTCGAGAATCAAATGGTATATAGTAACGAGAATAAAATCGAGATTCATTTATAACGATACGTATGTATGCATGCACGTACATACATACATACATACATACATACATACATACATACATACATACATGCATGCACGTATGCGTATATCGATCGATCAAATTTACGCGCTTAAGCCTTAAGTTTCAAACCTTAATCCGTTTTACATACAAAAGACATTTTTACAGGAGTGAGGGGAAAGAAAAATTATCGTCGACGATCGAACCTCGAGATTTTTCGATCGCACCAATTTTCTTCCTTCCTTATTTTTCGTTTTATTCTCTCTCCCTCTCCTCATCCTCCTTATCCTCGTGTCGACGACGATTTGTAATTATCCCTATTAAATAAATGTACGAAGTTGCCAATTGGGTAATACGAAAGATTGATACGAAAGGGGTTCGTAGAACGAGGAGACGATCTTTCCCATTCTCTTTTTTCTCGGGTGTGGAATGAAAAAAGTAAAAAAAAAAAAAAAAAAAAAAAAAAAAGAGAGAGAGAGAGAAGAAAAAAAGAGAAAAATAAGGAACCCTTGCGAAGTGGAGGAGGGTACGGGAGGGGAGTGGAGGAGTGGGGAAAGGAGACAAAAAAGAGGAAAGGAGGAAAAAGGAATGGAATGGCGCAAAAAGAGAGAGAGAGAGAGAGAGAGAGAGAGAGAGAGAGAGAGATAGAAAGAGAAGATAGAAGAGTGCAAACGTCGAGATCTCGATGGAATTTACTGCTCACGTCGGAAGTATTCTAAGAGGGTTGCTTCCACGCTGCTGGATAGCGAAAGCAGACAGCGGTTGGAACAAGGGGTGGGGTAAGGGCGTAGAGGGGAAGTGAGCACAGAGAGAGAGAGAGAGAGAGAGAGAGAGAGAGAGAGTGAGAAAGAGGGAAAGGGACGTTTAGATGGTTTATTTGAATGCCTACTTCAGACTCCTACGCTTGCCTCTCTTATAACCTCAACCCTACGTATCTTAAAAATCGCCTCCCACTCTCACCAACGGCATTTTCCACGTACACACGTATCGAATTTAAGATCTATCTGATCCTTCCCTTTTTTCCCCCCCTTCTCCCTCTCGTCTCTTGACCCTTTTCTTTTCTTTTTTTTTTTTTTTGCATTCTTCGCGTATATATGTAAACAAAAAAAGAAAGAAAGTAAGAAGAAGAAAGAGGAAAGAAAACGAAAAATGAGGACAAATCGACGAATGGAATTTCTTATTTTTATTTATAATACACATACACACACACACACACACACACACACATATATATATATATAATGTATATAAAAAATAGTTAGGTAAAATAGTTAGAATTATACAATGAGAAATTGCGTTCGAATTGGGTATAATCGATAAATTCTAAGAAAATGAAAAAAGGTCCGTGTTAAGGTTATAAACGGGATTTAAAGATACGGAAAAGATTGGAATTGTTTTAATCGTTTCAATTTTGTCATAGGGAGAGAGAGAGAGAGAGAGAAAGAGAGAGAGAGAGAGATTTTCTTTTTATAACGCGAGTAAACGTGAGAATATATCGATAAAATGAAAATACTCCCTTATAAATATGAACAAGTTCAAGAGTATCGACGTTAAGATTTCGTACGGTTATAAACTCATGAAAGAATGATCGGCGAGAAATCGAAATGGGAAAATACGTATACGGTTATATATTATGGTAACATATTTATGTAATATATATTAAAAAAAAAAAAAAAAAAAAAAAGAAAAGAAAAAAATAAATAAATAAAAATAAGAAATAGATAAAACAGAGCTCGATAGGTGGTGCAATTTTCATGATACACGGAAGGTCTCGATGATTTTGTGGCTTCGGACGATTAATAAAACCGGGTGGGTGTAATAAAACGGATGAAGTAAATCCTCATTGAGTGAGAGAGAGAGAGAGAGAGAGAGAGAGAGAGAGAGAGAGGGAGAGAGGAGGAGGAGGAGAAAGGGTACATTGCGGCTAGAGGAGATAATAATGCCTCGAATCCATCGAGTCCTCGAGGGAACAGTCTTTGGAAGGATACAGGACGGGCCGAGTCCTGCGTCCTGGCAGATAGCTCGAAGCTGTCGCTCCTTGACCGTACGCTCGTTTATCTGGATCACTTCGCTTTTGCGAACCGTGAGATCTTCCTTCCGTCACCCTTCCTTCCTTCCCTTCGGTCTCAACCCTTCAAATAAACCCTCCATATATATATATATATATATATATATATATATATATATATATCTGGACATCGATCGATTTGTTACGACGAGTAGATAAATTTTCTTTCTTTTTCTTTCTCTCTTTCTTTTCTTATTTTTTTCTTCCATTCGTTCTCGACAAATGTCAACCGTAAGTAAACGATTTTGTACACTTTCTTGATATTTTTTCGTGATTTTTGTTCTTTTCTTTCCTCTTTCGTTATATTATTTCTATTTGATACGCTATATTTATATAATTTCTATTATAACGCGATTATCGTTTAAACGTCTCGAGCTACAGTACGAATCTATCCCATTTGATTATAGTCCTAACAGAGAAAACACTTTCTATACTCACATTTGTATTGTAAATCTAAATATATATATATGTGTGTGTGTGTGTGTGTGTGCTTACATACTCGTTAGACGAAATACCGTATCCTTTGACTGCATGCACGATTATTTGACGATAAAATCGTGTTGTAAAGAAAATGAATACTCCCGAGGACAACATTTCGGAATTATACCTTAAGCAACGGTTACCCGAAGGTACAATTTGCATTTTTTTTTTCGGAACACACCCTCGAAGCTATAATTTTAATGATACTATATTATAATGGTGTACATATATATATATATATATATATATATATATATATATATATATATATATCGGAACGTGTGTGAAATTATTCATTAGTCAACGTGTCTTTTCTGACTCGAAACATTTTCTTTATTTTTATGTTATTCATAACGTGATATGTACGTAGGTGTAGTATTTTTTTCGATGCGATTGAAAACGAAAAGATATAAAAAAAAGAAAAGAAAAAAAGAGAGAGGGAGAGAGAGAGAGAGAGAGAGGGAGGGATAAAAAAAGAATGATTCGTTAGAAAATTACTCTCAGGCCCGATCAATTCCCAGAGTCAATTGAAGCTTGGTTACAAGATCACCCTTGGGAGAAAAAACGAGTACAGTGAAAAAGAGAGAGAGAGAGAGAGGACTTTAAAGTGGATGCATCGATATTGACGTCCCATCGAAGATACATCTTTCGAAAATGTTTCTCGCTATCTTCATATCCTGCCGTAGCGAAAAAGAAAAAAGAACGAAGAACGAAACGAATTCAAAAAATACGACGAACAAGCCTTCATCGATGATTTCATTTTCGAACGGTCCTAAAAGAAAAAAAAAAAAAGAGTTATTCGTTCCTATACGATCTTTCTTCTTCGATCGTTGAAGAAAAGAATTTTTAAAAATTGTCAATGAATTCGATCGTACGATCCATGAATCGAGTATCGAGAGTATAATCGTTAGATAAAATATCGAGTAAAAGATAAAAAAAAGAGATAGAGAGATAGAGATAGAGAGAGAGAGAGATTAGTGGTAGGATAAAGGTAAAAGATAAAAATTTGGAAAACTTTGGCGGAAGACCATCCGTGAAAAGCTGGCAAGTCGACCGAATGAAATTATACGGTGCTCCGAAGTACCATAAGACGAGAAAGAGTTTTTGACGAACGAAAGAACGTACGAAGTAAAAGGAACCGGTAAGGAAGAAAGTCCAGGAGGGATAAAAACGAACTGTGGAAAGAAATAGAGAGAGAGAGAGAGAGAGAGATAGAGATGGTGATAGAGTGATAGAACCTCAAAGAGAATCATCGATAGTCGAAGCTTCGAATTAAGTTAGGCGTGGCTCTGATGCTTTTCAAGCTTTCTTTTACCAACTCAAATGGCACTTTTGATCCTAACCGAAATACGAACCATTTACTTTCTTACGTCTCTCTCTCTCTCTCTCTCTCTCTCTCTCTCTCTCTCTCTCTATCTATCTATCTATCTATCAAATCCATCCATCCTTTTCTCTCTTGTCACTCTTCCCGTTCGTTTCTTCCCCTCCTTTTTTTTTTTTTTTTTCTTAAAAAAGATCACCGACACTTTCCAGCTTCGTAACGAGATCTTTCGATAATTTTTCTTACCCCAACCCATCCCCTAATTCCACCCCTCTCCTTCAATCATCTCCCGTCTCTCTCTCTCTCTCTCTCTCTCTCTCTCTCCCCTTCTTCCTTTTTTTTACGTTATTTTCTTATCACTAATGAGATTCCCCGCTCATTTGACGTTTTTAACTATCCTTGGTACGGGGTGAGGAGGGGGGTGGTATCATCGTCGACGTTTTCTCGTAAGTCAGACTTATTGTCGTAATAGTTATCAATCTTGAGTAACGCGCGGCACAGTTGAAAGGGCATTTAAATAGGTTTTAATGTGAATAGGATAAAGAGAAAGAAATAATAGAAGAGAGAGAGAGAGAGAGAGAGAGAGAGAGAGAGAAGGGCCATTACGAATTTAACGAGAGAGACATCTTCTTTCCTTCTTTGGACAAAAGAATTCCTTATTCAAAGCTTCTCCTCCTCCTCCTCATCCTCCTCCTCCTCCTCCTCCTCCTCCTCCTTCTCGTCGTCGTCGTAGTAGTCGGTCGTAGTAGCAGTCATCGTGCGACTAGCATCCAAACGCAATTGCATTCTTCTATTGTGTGAATGTGAATTTTCGCGTCAGACGATACTCCGTCCTCCCTCTCACCCTCACTCACTCATTCCCTCTCCCTCTCTCTCTCTCTCTCTCTCTCTCTCTCTCTCTCCCTTTCTCTATCCGTCTTGCACTCTCTTTTTATTCTCACTTTGTATCGACGGGTACTTTCACCTTTAATCTTTTCCTCTCCCACTACCTCGATTATTTCTCAAATATAAGCTTCTTTAGACCTTTAAAAAAAAAGAGAGAGAGAGAGAGAGAGAGAGAAACTCATTAATAATTTACGAAGATATTGTCAATAATAATGAATGATTTTACATTTATTATATATATGTATATACGTATATCGTTTATTGTTACGTTCGATTAACATTCGAGAAATTTGAACGTTACAATTTTTCACGTCGCATAACGTTAGACGTTAGAACGTTAAACGTTTTCTTCCCGTTTTTCCATTTTTCTTTTCCTTCTTCTTCTTCTTCTTCTCTTTTTTTTTTTTTTGTCATCTTATCTCTTCTCCTTTTTCTTTGATTTCTTTTGTTTTTCGCGGGAAACAAGTTGAACTCTTTACCTCTACGTCGGACGACACACTTAGTAACGGACGATAACAAAGTTCCATCTCTTACTCCAACTTCTCTCATTCCTTTTTCCTTTCCTTCATTTTCTTTTCTTTTAATTTTTTTTTTCTTTCTTTCTTTCTTTCTTTCTTTCTTTCTTTTCTTTTTTCTTTTTTTTTTTTGCCATTCCTTCTTGCGAAAAGTCGCGAGATGCAATTCGTGCACGTCTTTACTTTCTCACTCTATGGTGTTTCAAGTGGATAGACAGAGAGAGAGAGAGAGACAGAGACAGAGAGAGAGAGAGAGACAGAGAGAGAGAGAGACAGAGAGAGACAGAGAGAGATAGAGATAGAGATATAGAAAAGGAGTAGGTAGGATAGGAGGAGCTGGTGGTTAATTCGAAGGAAAATAAAAAGTCGACGAATCCGCGGGTTATAGCGTCCTTCGAGGTATTATCCTTGACGGAGATCTGAGAAGAAGGAAAAGAAATGGAAAAGGGAAGAGAGAAAGGAAGATGGAAGATAGAAAAAGAGGAGTGAGAAAGAGAGAGAGAGAGAGAGAGATAAACCGGGAAATGAGGAGAAAGAGAGGAAGAGAACGTGAAAGTAGTTCGTCCGACTAAACCGCCCCTGATGTACCAATTTCGGGGTAAATATTTCTTTTCTCCAATTTCTTGTGCTTCTCATACCTACCCCCTTCATCCCCCCAATCCCAACCCTCCAAGCCCATACTTAGAAACGTTCAACGTGGTGGCAGACCGTGTCCTCTCGTTTCTCTTTTCTTTTACTTTTACTTTTACTTATACTTATACTACTTCCTTCTCTTTCCTTCTTCTTCTACTTCTTCTTCTGCTTGTGGCTACTCATTCTCTCTCTCTCTCTCTCTCTCTCTCTTTCTTTCTCTTTCTCTCTTTCTCTCTTTCTTTCTCTCTTTTTATCTTTCTTTCTATCTTCGTTCATCTTTCTCCATCATGCTTCGTGGAATGAAAGGGCGTCGGTCCAGAAGCTTTGTATTCATTACTGGATCTTGTCAGCTCTTAATCTAAACAAATTGCGTCGCGCGTCTTCATCTCGTAACGCCTTTATATATATATATATATATATATATATATATATATATATATATATATATATATATATAAAAAAAAAAAAAAAAAAAAAGAAAACCTTCCGTTGGTTTGCGCTCATCGTTAAAAAAAAAAAGGGCGAAAGGGAAAGAAAAAAAAACAGAAAAACGAACGAACAAATAATAATGATGATGATTATGATTATGATTATGATGATAGTAATGAAATAAAAGAAAATGAAAATGAATAAAAAATAAAGGTAACGTGATAAGAAGAAAAAAGAGAGAAAGAGAGAGAGAGAGAGAGAGAGAGAGAGCCGTTTCGTTAACAGCAAGAAATTGGTTTGAGAAGAAACGAAGCACGTGTATGGCGAGCATTCGTGTAGATCTCTCGGTTGAGAGTCCCTTTTGTGTTCGCTCCTCGCGAAACTTTCTCCCTTCACGCATAATTTTCATCCGACGGGGAATACCGTTTCTTGTGGCTTACGTTGTCTCTCATTCTTTACGGGGAACGGGGAGGAGGAGGAGGAGGAGGAGGAGGAGGAGGAGGAGGAGGAGGAAAAAAAAATAAAGTCTGAAATTTATTTCGTCGCATGATTTCCCTTTTTTGTCCCTTTTCTATACCCTACCCCCCCTTTCTCTCTCTCTCTCTCTCTCTCGTTCTCTATCGTTTTATTTTTTCTCTCTCCAAGGTTGCAACTTGTAAGACGCGATTGACTGTTGGCAAATTTTTTTCTTTTTCTTATTTTGTTTGTTCGTTTTTTTTTTTTCTCGCCTTTACCTTCGTTCTCACGTCATCTCACATTTACGAGAGAAAATGGAAAAATAGAATATCAGTTTAATACTATCAGATATATATATATATATATATATATACAGGTGAGGTATTTTTATCGAAATATATTTCGTTCAATTTATTCGCAAATATTACAACTTGTACGGGTTATGGCGTTCGATCACGTTCGCAATATATTCCCCCTAACGTTTATAAATCTCTAAAGACGTATAAAAGGGGATAAAACGAAAAATGAAATATCCAGAATTAAAATACGATATTGTTAAGCCAATGCAGACGATTGCAGAGTGGTATCGGCGTAAAAATTAAATGATTATTAATCGAAGCGATTAGAATATCAAATAGAGGATGAGAGAGAGAGAGAGAGAGGGAGGGTGGGTGGGAAAAGAGAAGAAGCAGTGCCAACGAGAGTGTTTCGTGGGGACGAAGGATCCGCGATATTCGAAAGAATCTAATCCGTGTCAACGGGATTACGACGTAACCAGAGTGATGTCGCTTGTACGATAACGCGCTGATAATATTTTTCATCGGTGAAAGAAGGATGGAGAAGGCAAAAAAAGAAAAGAAAACACAGAAGGGATTCCAAAGACTGTGGTCTAATCTTCTCGATCTTTCGAAAGTTTCTAAACCAACAACGTCCCCGATGATGCTCGAACTCTAAGAAGATTCTCTCGGCGTTAATCTCACGAAGGTCTAGAAGTAGAAGTAGAAGTAGAAAGGGGAGGTTGAGAAGAAAGAGGAGGAGGAGGAGGAGGAGGAGGAGGAGGAGGAGGAGGAGGAGGTTGAAGAGCACGTGCAGGCAGGCAGGAAGGCAAGCAAGCAAGCATGGCATGCAGGACAGGCAGGGCAGGCAGGGTAGGGCAGGCTCGTTTTGCTTTGCAAATTCGATGCGTGGTAAACGTGCGCGAGGCTCTTGCCGTCGACTTATAACGTTTCCGAAATCCGTCGGAGCTTGAATTCAGTAAAGGAGAGTGGGCCACACCTTCTCATGCATATTCGCACCTCGCTTTATGGCAGCTCGTTCCTCATTTTATAGCATCGTCTTGTACGTATATATATATATATATATATATAAATGCTTCTCTACTTACACACACACACACGCACATATATATAGTTTTGTGTTACCATTAATAATCATATTTATTTAATCTATATAACGTCCTTTCTATTCCTTTTTCTTTTCTTTTTTTTTTTTGTTTTTTATCTCCTTTCTTTTTTTGACATCCTCGTACATATATATATATATCTCTCTGTACCTTCCTTCGAGCCCCTCGAAAATTCGTCGCGAATGAGGAGAAGAAGAAAACAAAAACATTTCGCACGCCACGATGTTATCATCTTAAATATTTTCTACTTCACTTTACTTCTTTCTTCCCTTTATACTTTATAGAAGCAAAAAAAAAAAAAAAAAAAGTAACGAAACGCGCGATGGTCTTATCTCTAATATTTGTCTCGTATTAATTGGACACGATAGAACGTTATTGGAATGTTAATTGTTTTTTTCTTTTTTCTACGATAAATTCGTCGGCTTTAAGACTTTCCGTGCTTCTTCCTCTTTTCTTTTCTTTCTCTCTCTCTTTTTTTTTTTTTTTTTGTTATATTATTTTATTTCTCTGCGCATTCTTCCCGGGATGAAATTTCACGCCGATGAATGATATCGTAGCCACGATGATGGGTTAAGTTATACGCGTCGTTCAATCTCTGGTATTCCCTAACGACGTTCTAACTTCAATATTTAAATTAATATCGTATTACGTGCGACCATTTAAACGTCTCTCCTTCCGTAAAATTACAATAATCGTCCGTGGTATCACGGGGTTGAGGAGAAACGGAGAGGTAAAAAAAAAGAAAAAAAAAGAAAAAAAGGGAGAAACAAAAGCATAGCTAACACAACACAAGCGTGAGAAATAAAAGTGACAATGGTATTAACGGCAAAGCATGTCTTCTGCGAATGTAACGTGTAGAGGAGGGGAGGGCTTGGGAGGAGGAGGGATGGGAGGGAGTGGCCGGGAAAAGCATGTCATAGAAGGCAAAAGTCACAGCTTGGTAGACACTCTGAAAGTAGATAATACGGAGGAAAGTAAAGAGTAGGATGAGGACGAAGGACGAGTACGAAGGACGAAGTGAAATAGGAAGAGGAAGAATAAGAGAAGGAGGAGGAGGAGGAGGAGGAGGAGGAGGAGGAAGGGCGAAGAGAAGAGGAGGTTAGTGGATGTCGGTCGTGTAAGAGGAGCGAAAACAAGGGCGTGCAACGTTGTAGAAAGATAGAGAGAAGAAAATAGAAAAGAAGAGAAAGTATGAAAGGGAGAGATGGAACGTGTGTCTATCAGAGAGAATGAGAGAATGAGAGAATGAGAGAGAGAGAGAGAGAGAGAGAGAGATAGATAGATTCTCTCTTGCATATTCAAAAGGCCAACTACCTATCTACAACGTCTGGTGCATCAAACAGCGACAGTGGAATATAAGCCGTTGCTCCGACACGGAGATTCGTGTATGTACATGTATGCATGTATGCAAACCACGCATATAATCCCTATAGACTAGCCTTTCTCCCTTCTCAATCATCCCCTTGTCCTTCACTCTCTCTCTCTCTCTCTCTTTCTCTCTCTCGCTCTGTCTCTGTCTCTGTCTCTCTTTCTCTCAGTGTCTCACTCTCTCCTTTTTAGCGATATGTACATCCCATTGAACGGATTCTGTAAGCAATGTTCGGGCCGTCCACATTGATTTACCGGCATGTTCATCGTCGCAAAATTGACTTTTCTTTTCTACATCATATCCCCTTTCATCTTTTTCTATCCGCTAGAATGAGGAAAGTAATAGGACTCTCACGCTTCTCCTCATCCTCTACTTCTTTTTCTATGTTGTTCGTTCGTCTTTCGTTTATTATTTTCTATTTTATTTACTTTTATTTATCTATTATATGAATCTACCAAGTAGAATAACTTACCTTTACCATCAGAACTTAACGATATATATGTATATATATATTTCGATATATCCTTTGATGTTAGAATCTGATATCTTTGTCGTTATTTGATTTTATTTATCAAAGAGTTCACGATACCTCTCACCAACCAACCAACCAACCAACCAACCAACCACCCATCCACCTACTCACCCCTCCCCCACGTTGCTCTCCCTTTCCCTTTCCCTCTTCTCCCGCTTATTGGTCGAGACGCATCGGATTTTAACGAACCGATTCGAGTGCAATCTCGGATTGTATTCACTCGCGTACAGAGCCTTCGTGTATACGTGTGTATATATATATATATATATATATATATATATATATATATAGGGGTATGTATATAAATATATGTGCGTTCGTATATGGGTGTAAAAATATATAGTGGAAAAAGATAGACAGACAGACTGAGAGAGATATAGAGATAGATAGAGATAGATAAATAGAGAAAGAGAGAGAGAGAGAGAGAGATAATCCTATACGATCTGGGTGGAAATCATGCCGTGCACGATATATATACATATATATATATATATATATATATATATATATATGTATGTATGTATGTACGTATGTATGTATACTCGGTCAGAGAAACGGTCGACGAATTATCGCGAACAATCGTGGCTCGTCTGCGTCGGCCATTACCGTATAGAAATTTATGGGTTTGCCCGCGAAGGAAATGAGAGGGCCTCGGTGCATCGTCAGAGATGATGTGCCTCTCTCTCTCTCTCTCTCTCTCTATCTCCATTCGTATAGCATTTTCCTGAAAGATGGATATCGTAGGTGATGTTGATAGCGTCGGTGGTGGTGTAGGGGTTGGCGGTGGGCGGTGGTAGTGGTGGTCAGGGTGGTTTTTGTGAGAGTCGAGGAGAAGAAAAGGGAGGAAAGATTAGAAAAGAGAACGAGATGAAGGATATATATATACATATATATAAAGAGTTAGAAAGAGTGAAAGCAGGAAAGAAAATATATGAGAGAGAGAGAGAGAGAGAGACGAAGATGAAATACCTACAATACAAGACACGTAAGAAAGTACGATGAGAGGATCGTCTCATCTTCTGGCATGCCATTTCTTCTTTTCTTCTTTTCTTCTTTTCTTCTTCTTTTCCTTTTTTTCTTCATCTTTTTCTTTCTCTTCTTTCTCTTCCTCTTCCTCTTTCTTCCTTTCTTCTTCTCTTCTTTTCCTTTTTTTCTTCATCTTTTTCTTTTTCTTCTTTCTCTTTCTTTTCCTCTTTCTTCTTCTTCTTCTTCTTCTTCATCTTCATCTTCATCCTCATCCTCATCCTCTCCCTCTTCCTCTTCCTTCCTCTCTACTACTCGTGAAAAGGTCCTCGTTGTGTCATCCTCGATGCTTTCAGTTTCGTCTTACTCCTCGTCTACTCGAAAGGGAAGATATAGAAAGAGATAGAAATACATTCATACTTCGTCCGTACTGTCGTCGCGAAGAAACGAAGAAAGGAAGAATGAAAGCAAGAAAGAATGAAAGCAAGAAAGAATGAAAGCAAGAAAGAATGAAAGAAAGAAAGAGAACGACTTCTTTTTATTCTTTCATGGCGAACGGAAAGAAAGGGTCGTCGAGCCTCCGAGCGATTTCCTTCGGGAGTGGACCCGATCCTCTGGAATTCTCCCGAGGAACGACAGGA
>OU964981.1:4097711-4107711 GCA_918808275.2 Dolichovespula sylvestris
TCGTTATAATTTCACGGGAATATTCGAAATTACGAGTACATAGAGGCGCAAGAGGCGCGTTTCATAGTTCGAATTTGTACGGACGTGGAAGAGAAAATGGCTAAATACGTATTTCGTTTTTAAATAGCCTCAGTACCAATGGCGAGAGAGGATACCGCTACTTTCTCCGCCCGCCCCCCCCCCCCTCCCTCCCCTCTTCCCCGTCTCCACCGATGTCCCCTAACGTTGGCATACAAAACCGAGGATTAATATCGTCGTACGTTACTAGTTTTTACTCGTTACATCTACATTGTGTCTGTAGCTAACCAAAGTCGGTATAAAATATTTTTACCCATTCGTTTCTACGACGTACGAGTCATTACCTGTCGAGAGAATACAAGCTCAAACCCACAGGAAAAAGAAAAGGCTCGTTAGAAACTCTCCGCTTCTACTACCGTGTACACTTTGGCATTAGGTTATCGCATTAGAAATATATCATGTACCCGTTCTGATTACGAGGAGGAAGAAGAAGAAGAAGAAGAAGAAGAAAAAAAAGAAGAAGAAGAAGGAGAAGAAGAAGAAAAAAACAGAAAATTACGAGACATTATATAATCCTGTACGCTTGGCAATCATCATTATTATTTTTCTTACGTGAGATATTTACGGGATATCCAATTTATCGACCAACGAGATTAGAAGACGTAAAAGAGTTCGAGTGTTTCGAAATCGATCGACCCGATTTAATTCAATCGATCCGAGCAAATTTTCTTTATAAAACGGGAGCTCCTTAATGGGAGTTGGGGAGGGGTGGGTGGGTGGGGAATTTACGATATAGGAATAAGTTAGGAAATCTGATTAATTATTTTTTCTTTATCTTTCTTTTTTTTTTTTTTTTTTTTTAACGAAGTATCGATTCATCGGAAAACATTGAATAATTTATTGTCGGATAGAACGTCGACGTAGAATTTAAATCTGATAAAATCTATTTAAAAAAATAAAAAATGAAAAATAAAATAAAATAAATAAGAACTTTACTATAGAGTCTCGTCGTCCTACGTCCTACGTCCTACGTCCTACGTCCTCGTTTTCGTCGAATATCCGCTTTTCTCCACGGCTTCCTTCTCGATTTTGGATTATTTGTCCCGCGGCGCTGTTTCTCGACGCGAATCTCATTTGCGCCGGCGGATCTAATCGTCTGCGAAATTTCTTTCTCCCGCAGCAATCTCGACCCCCTGAAGGAGGTACCTTCTAAGGATCGTCACCTTCTCCGTTCCCTTATCCCTTCGCTGTTCACCCTTCGCTCCTCCTCACCCTTCATACTCTCGCCAACGTATTCTCCGATCGCTTAATACCGTTTAAATCTCCTTTGAGGTCGCACGATTCACGAGTCGACTTTTCTTTCTCTCTCTCTCTCTCTCTCTCTCTAAGGACGATTCCGTTTGCAACGGAAGCACGTTAAAGTTTGCCAGTGGCGATGGACGACGTCGATATCTCGAGGGACGGGATTCAGAAGGAGAGGAAATGAATCGACTTCAAACTCTCTAGCTTTATTCGATATTCCTCGTACCGATGTTACCGCTCCTCCCTCCTCTGGATCCATCATATTAAACCTCGTTAATTTTCTATTATTAAATTTTTAGGCATCTCTTTGAAGGAAAAAAAAAAAAGAAAAAAGAGAGATGGAAAGAAAAGAGAAAAGAAATTTCGTTACGACGTTGTGTACGTCTTATGACATAACACTGTGTCGTACGTTCTCCTCGTTTTTTTTTTCTTTTCTTTTCTATTCATTCATTCATTCGTTCGTTCGTTCGTTCGTTCGTTCGTTCGTTCGTAGGTTCTTCGTTCGTGATAATCGTATAATCTTTTCTAAGTATATTAACGTCTGTGTACGTTCGTAAGTTTCCTTAACATATTACCAACGCACACGCGCACACACATATTCACATATTTGATTCCGTATATTTATTTGCACACGATAATGATCATATTAACTAACACATATAAATCTAACTGTAATAATCATTCGTCTAATCGCGTGATTACACGTATAATCACATAAGCTCCCTGAATTTAATGAGAACGTTTCAAAGGTCCATTTGAAAGATTTCACAGGCTCGTACCGTGTACGTATGCACATACACACGCACGCGCACGCGCGTATAATTTATTCGTATACATACTTGTGTGTATATAATATATATATATATATATATATATATATATATATATGTATGTATGCAGAGATGTATATTATATAATAGGCATTTACAAAACCGTCCGACGAAGAACGTGGGGGGGGGGGGGGGGTACGGTGGTACTTTGCACGGTCTCTAACACACCACGGACAAAATCCGCAGCTTATATTCCATGGCGTCCATGCGATGTAATAAATTAATGGAATCTATGACGAGCCATCTCATTTTGCAAGCGGCCAGCCAGCCACGTTACGCTCGAGGAGAGTCGTTATCTCGTTGCGAGTACAAAAGGGCCGAGCTTGCCCATATTGTTACGGTCTCGAGCTTTCCAGTATCCGCTCGACGCGTTATCTTTTCTTTCTCTCATTTTCCTTTTTTTTTTTTATCTTTCTTTCTTTCTTTCTTTCTTTCTCTCCTTTTCTCTCTCTCTCCCGTTTCGTTTTCGTAAATCCACCCTTTTCGAGAAGAAGAGAGTACGCGTTCGAATATATCGCGTAGATAATTATTTTTTTATTTCTTGTTATTGTTCGTTTTTTCTTTTCTTTTTTTTTTTTTTTTTTGAAAGGTGTTACGAAGAGACATTAGAAAGAATTAGATTGCATTTAGAGACGAGTGTCGTTTTGTCGTAATGAATTTTTAGCTTTTACATATACATATATATATATATAAATTTTTTGTTTGTTTGTAAACGATAATTATTATCACGAACGATCGTTGTTATCATGAAATCGTTATCGTGGTAGTTCGAATTCAGACACAGATGACATTCGGTCGAAAATAGATCCGTAAAAAGGGGTTTCTACATTCCCCCCCCCCCCCCTCCCCCCCACCCCCCTCGCTCCTCGTTTCGTAAGATACGAGAAAACTCACTTCTTCGTCAATTGCAGTTGTAGAATGGGAGACGAAAGATTTTCGAGTCGATAAGAATAGTAAAATCCCGAAAGAAAAGGGGGAGAAAAAAAAAGAAAAAACATTTTCGAAGGGTGGCAAAGAGGAGCGAACGATAAACGTCCTAAGGAGACGTTATCATTCGGGACGTCAACGAAAGTTCGTCTTATCGTGAGACTCGCGACGTTCGTTTCTTCTCTCTCTTTTTTTTTTTTCTTTACAAAAAAAAAAAAAGAGAAAGGAAAGGAAGAGGAGGAGAAGGAGGATCATTACCACGGAACAAGCAAGATTAGAGCAAAAGGGATAAAAGAAGGGTAGAGAGAAGAAAAATTGAGGGGGATGGTGGGCGAATTAAAGTTAGGTAAATTCGATGAGATGAGTGAGGGTACAAGCAAAAAGAAAAAAAAATATATATATATATATGTACAATGACCTGAAAATCTTATTTAATTCGCACGAAATTTTATTAGAAATTATACAGTCCATATAATCATACAATTTTATTTATATATATATATATATATATATATATATATATATATATATATATATATATATATATTGTAATTGGCATACTTTGATACGTAACGATACTTACTTCACCCCATTTTTAATTGTCTCGTTGATAATGTTCCACTAAATTTTTCGATCATAATAATCCGTTTAAATTATATATTAACCAAACGTGATATAAATGAAGTGATATAACGTTATCAAATGAAGTATCGTGTTATATCGAGGATGAACGTTTTAACATCGAATGAAAATAATTCCTCGACGAAGTTAAGTTAGATCTCGTTAATACACTCGATCAGAACGAAATGGATATAATATATCGAGTTAAGGGAAAAATTCGATCAAAAGTATCGTCCTTATCGGAAGAGTCTAAGCTCTCTCTCTCTCTCTCTCTCTCTCTCTCTCTCACTCTCTCTCTCTCTCTCTTTCTCAGAAAGTTTTTCTAGGCAACGCCGACGGTGTATTAGATGGCGAAGGGAGACAGTATAAGAGAACGAAATAGGATAGGGCCAAGTATCAAAAGAGAGAGAGAGAGAGAGAGAGAGAGAGAGAGAGAGAGAGAGAGAGAGAGATCAAGAAAGAGAGATAGTGAGAATGGGAGAGGATGAGGGTGAGGGTTCGAGGATGAGGTTGTGAGTGTCTCGCATCGACTAAGTGAGTGACGAGTTAGAAAAGACTGAGAAGGAAGAGACAAAAGTTGGCAAGTCGGATAATGGCGAAGTTATGGCTGCAACTCAAACCTTTAGTATAGTTTGATATATATAGATTATATATATATATATAATATATCGTGTAAGACAGTCCTAACGATCTCCTAAAACTGTGAACGTTTCTTCCAAGAAGCAAAAGGAATACACTTTTTATTTCCTTTTTATTTACGTCCGATCGAGAAGAACAAGGAGAGAAATCCTACTCAGACAGAAGGAGAGAGAGAGAGAGAGAGAGAATGTTTAAAAAAAAAAAAGAGACAGAAAAAGAGGCATGTCGGTCAAACGACTAGTCAGACAACGATCTCTCTCTCTCTCTCTCTATTTCTATCTCTCTCTATCTATCCTCTTTTCTTCCTGTTGTTTCCTCTCAGGAATTGTAGGAAGTAGGAATCGAGAACGAGTGAATAATGGACCGAAAGTGTCGCTTTATTGGATTACCTGGTTGCTTCGAGACTCCTCGATCGTTAAATCAAACTGCCGAATCACCGATCTAAGTTTCCGAAGCAAATCGAGAGAAGTTCGAAAGTCGGTAGCTGTAGTAAGAAAGAGAGAGAGAGAGAGAGAGAGAGAAAGAGCTTAGACCGGTCGTCTAAGTCGAGCCGAAAATTTCACTTTGTTCGTTGAGTAAAACGTTATCTCTGTTCGTGTCTATGTGTTAGATAGTGTGGTAACGTTTCGATTGTTCAATTCGAATTTCAAATCGTTAGAATGTATTATGTGCAGTCTACTTTGAATTTTCTTGTAAGTAGTTTCTCCTAGATTACGAGAGAGAGAGAGAGAGAGAGAGAGAGAGAGAGAGAGAGAGAAAATATATATGCTTCTTTTCGTTCATACTTTCGCATTGATTTTATTTTTCTACGGATTGTTATACGTATATACATATATACGTATATCGTGTACATCAACTTATCATTTTTTCATTCACGAAACTGTACCCATACTATATATTCATGTGTGACGAGAAAAGAGAGAAACGTAACGATCGTTGAATACCATACAACTTTGCGAGAGAAGTTTACTACGGTGACCACCATGAAAATTTCCCTCGAGAGAGACGAGTCGAGAGAGAGAGAGAGAGAGAGAGAGAGAAAGAGAGAGAAAAGTAGTATGCATTGAACATTGCTAAATTATACGCTTTTGTTTGTACCCATGTGTGTGTGTTATATATATATGTAGAGAGAGAGAGAGAGAGAGAGAGGTACATATATGGTCATTAGAATACATGAACTCTCTCAATTCTCATATATCTACCGAAGTATAAAACATTCGATATTCGTTTCTCCCGATCGGTGTTAATTCTGATCGTGACAAAGCAATTAAACATTTTTATTCGTCCAATTAGAAAATTATATAACAATGGCCGTAAATCGAAATTATCGTATATATAAATATGGTGGAAAGTGATAAGCGAATAATCTCAGTAATCGTGACTCGAGTTTATATCAATTTCGTGTTATGCGCGTATACCCGCGATATCGTCAATTAACGTTCGAATCGTTCGAATTTTTTATGGAGCCGAAACGAATCTTTTTTACGTAGTCTATTCGAATTATTGAATGTCGCATTTTAAGTGCGAACAGTAATATATAACTATAACGTCGAGTAAATCCGTAGATATTATAATATAACGGGTATCATCGATGATTGATATTATATTAAAATAATCTTTATACTCCACGTTATATTTATTTTATAATATTTACGTTCATTAATACAACAACAACATTATTATTATTATTATTATTATTATTATTATTATTATTATCGTATTATTTATAATAAATTCGTTAAGATAAACATACATGTACGGCGATAATGACATTGTATTAATATGGAAAATGAATAATGAACAAAGAACAAAGAAAAACAAAAACGAAAAGAAAAATGATTAACTCCAAAATAATATCTGTTATTAGAATAAACGAAAATGTGTGTGTGTGTGTGTGTGTGCGCGTGCGCGCGCGTCCTCATAGTCGCAGAGTTTGGCCGGTACTCCGTTAAACTACGTAATTCTGTTCAAGGCATAAACTTAACGCTTCTGCTCTCATCTCCATGGTTCGTTTTGACATGACTTGGTCGAAACATACATATATACATATATATATATATATATATATATATATATATATATGCATGCATCTATGTCCGTATAATAAGAGCTATGGAGAGAAGATGGAACAGAAAGTTAGTTTGTGTGTGTGTGTGTGTGTGTGTGTGGTGTATACGCGTGTATGTATGTCTGTATCAATGTATATGTATTTGTATCTGTGTGTCCGTGTGATCAGGTACCGTATGCTTACTAGAATCGGAGTGAACAGCTTGGATAATCGCGCGTACTTTTGCGAAAGTTCTCGTGGGAAATTCTCGGAACTCGGTACGATAATACAAGAGAGAAAGGAAATCGTGCATCTCGCTGTCTCGAACGTCCTGGTTTGTGCACGCGTAAAATAGCTAGAGACACGCGCGCGTGTGTATGTGTGTGTGTGTGTGTGTGTGTGTGTGTGTGTGTACGCAGAGGTATCTATACGCGTGAAGCATCGTTAGAAACGTTCATCCATAAAATCATCCGTCTAAGCGTTGATAATAGTCGTCATCTCTTCGAATCAAACGTCGATTATTATTCGCGATGTTATCTCTGTGGTTTCTACATTCTTTTTTTTTTGCTCCTTTTTTTTTTTTTTTTTTTTTTAATATGTAATTTTCTCAGGAACGATCCCCAGCTGATATATATGTATGTGTACATTTTTTGTATATTTCTTTTTCCTTTCAATACGATGAGAGATCATTTTATTATAATGACATTTTATTTTAATATTAAAGAGTTAATTAATTACGAAGAGCGATTGATAGTATGGAGAAGGATTTATATTAATTGTATACGATAATAATAATTAATTGAAATAGATATATATATATATATATATATATATATATATATATCTCGAAATATGATTTTGTCAAAGTTAAGAAAAGAAAGAATTGAGGATAAGCGAGAAAGTTTTGGTATGTCAAGGATTTCGCGCGGAAAGCGTTTCAAATTTGTATGAGATGAAGGAGGATTAAAAAGTTACTCGTTCGTAAGTTTAATGTCGTCCACATTGTGCGCTAATTACATGGATTATAGAAGAGAGGCGTTAATAGCTTATAAAAAGGACGTATGTACACATACATACATACATACATATATATATATATATATATATATATATATATATATATATCGTTGGGTGGGTGTGAAAACACGAGTTTTCAAAAAAAAAATAATTCCTTCATGAATATGTAGAAAACGCGCTTACATCGAAGTTGGAACACACTTGTCGTTTTCTGACGTTAATATTAAAGATTCGTGAAAACTAATTCTTATGTGTTTCAAGTATTACGTAAATATTATATACTTACGGGAGCGTCGAAACGATATCGTCTTAATTAAAATATAGTACCATCAGGTATATACCCGTTAATACAAGCTCATTTATTTCATTATAACAAATATTTTCTCTATCCATTTATTATACGAACGAATCCGATAGTTATTCACAGCGAACAAATAGATATATGTCATTTCGTTAGGACATATTTTTTTTTTTTAATTCAATTACGAATCAATTCGATAATATTTTTAGTTAATAATCGTATTAAGTCTCGCTTCATTCTACGACGAGTTTCCATTTATACGTTTCATTTGATAGAAATATAAATTCGATATTTTTCTTTTTTCTTTTTTTTTTTTTTTTTTAAAAGAATAAGAACAGTTGATATTTGATTATACGAATCGATTCGGATAATATTATTTTTAGTTGGGAAGGTATAAATGTCATTAGGTCGTTATAAATTTTATATTATTTTATTTTTTTTTTTTTTTTTAATAACATCGATTAACGAATAAATCGAATAAAATTATCGATTAGTGAATAGTTTCTAATAAAAAATTATATTTTTTTTAAATTTATAATTGTTATAATTTTTTTTAATTATATTTTTCTTTTTTGTTGCAGGTAACAAAACGTTCTCAATTCAGCGTGTTAATCTAATAGAAGGAAACGACAGGATGATTACTCGTAAGACGATTAACAATGCAGGTAGAAAGAAAAAGAGAGACAGAGAGAGAGAGAGAGAGAGAAGAGAGAGAGAGAGAGAAAGAGAGAGAGAGAGAGAGAGAGAGAGAGAGAGAGATGCAAAAAAGAGAAAGGTATGCAAGGGAAATAAACTTTGCGTTTAGTCGAGCTGTCCGCCATGAAAGCGAAACGTTTGTAATTTGAGAGATGCTAGGAAAACCCCCAGGAATTAACAATAATTCGTTGAACTTGGCTGACATAACACGTCGGACGTTATACATAGAGAAATATATAAATATATATAAATATATATATATTAATATTCTCTTCGGTTGTATTTTGACATTCCCATAAAATTACATACAGGTATGTAACTATTTAATTATACGTATTATAACACGAAGATAAGAGATCTTACGATTAATTAAATATTACATGTGATATTTCTGATATAATGAAAATCGTTTTTCTTTTTTTTTTTTTAATTAATAATAATATTTGTAAATTGAATTTAAATAATCTCCGTAACTCCTACTCTCTCTCTCTCTCTCTCTCTCTCTCTCTTTCTCTTTCTCTTTTTTTCTTCGTTATAATATATTCTTTTTATTTATTTAATACAAGTATATATACATATATATATATAGTTCTTTATTTTGTTATTTATTTTCTCATTGGAAATACACGTCGGTTAAAATTAATTGAATCTCATTGTTTCCCACAAGCAATAAAATAACCTTCTCTCTCTCTCTCTCTCTCTCTCTCTCTCTCTCACCTCCACAATTAAATAGCACCTCTCGAGGTTATTTAAAAGGCACACACCATTTTCTTCCCCCTCCCCTCGTTACGATGTCCATTTCGATTCCCAACGAATTACAATAATGGTCTATCGAACGATGCACTTCTCTAAAGGGGTAAGAGGTGGGATAGGGATAGAGAGGGTCGAGGGAAGAGGTGGAGAAGGAGGAGGAGGAGGAGGAGGAGGAGGAGGAGGAGGAGGAGGAGGAGGAGGAGGAGGAGATGGTAGAAGGCAGTGGTGAGAAAATGCGTCGAACGGTGTTTTTCCCGTCGAAGAAACGGCAATTCTCGGATAGTTTGGACCGTAGCACGTATCCTTTACTACTACATATATATATATATATACACTTGGCTATTAGAAAGTTTAGAATGAGAGAAAGAAAAAGACAGACAGACAAAGAGAGAGAGAGAGAAGAAACAAAGGGAATATATATATATATATATATATATATATATATATATATATATATATAACAACGTGGGAGAGTGTAATCGAGCGAGAAGAGAAAGAAACCATCGGACGTTCCGAGAATACGGAAATAAAACTTTAATTAAGCATAACCACGATCATAATCTTTCTTCAAAAATAAAAAAAAAATAAAAATAAAAGTGAAAAATAACAAATAAACGAAAAGAAAAGGAGAAGGAAAGTAAAAGAAAAAAAAAAAAGTAAAGAAAGAAGGATTGTCGACTAAGAGAAGAGAGGACGGAGAAGAAAAAAAGAATGAGAGAGAGAGAGAGAGAGGGAGAGAGAGAGAGAGAGAACAGTCGAAAGTTATCAGCGGTCATTCGTAGGATCGAGAGAAACGAAGTTCAACGTTGTTACCGACGTTAAAAACTTTTACTTCGCCATTCGAAGTAC
>OU964981.1:4112711-4122711 GCA_918808275.2 Dolichovespula sylvestris
GATTCTTGTTCTTTTCTTTTTTTTTTTTGATCATTACACACGTCGAGTTATCAAAACTGATTTTAATATTCGTCCATCGTTGTCTCTCGTTTTGTTTATTCTTTTGTTTTCTTTTTTTGTACCGATTTATTCACCGGAATATATATTATTAATATTAATTAATTATGATGTAACAAGAAGTCTAGAGAAATAATTTTCATGAAAATTTCAATGGAAATAAAGCGGCCATCGAGAAGCAAAACAAATTCGTTCGTTACTTTGATTCTCTCTCTCTCTCTCTCTCTCTCTGGCGAGTTTTCGAATATACATTTAAACGTTAGGCTGTTACGTTAAATGGAGCCTATCTATTAAATAGAACCCACTAAATCCGTCAGAGAACGCAATCAAAGTTCTCGGTGAAAAGTTGTCGCGTACGCTGCATGAACTTTCGTTTTAGCGTTATAATTTCTAACGAGATATATATATATATATATATATATATATATATATATATATATATAGAGAGAGAGAGAGAGAGAGAGAGAGAGAGAGAGAGAGAGAGAAGGGCAACTCGTTCGATCGAGAACAAAATTTCCATCGAAAGAGAGAGAGAGAGAGAGAGAGAGAAAGGGAGAGAAAACTCTGCGAAAAGTCGTCTACACCTACCACCGCATCGAAAATTCTAATTGAAATTTAATTAAACGCCGAGAGAAGCGAGCAATAATTGCGGGAGCGTGCGAACTATGTCAGGCGTGAAATAATACATTCTGATATAAATATTATAAGCAGAATAAAATGAAATAACAAAAAAGAATGAATAAATAAATAAACAAACAAACAAATAAATAAAACACCGAACAACGAACGCTCGAACGAACGAAAAAAAGAAGGAGATGAAGAAGAGATAACAAAAATCGATTGAAAAATATCGCTTTATGAGAAAGTATCTTATTTTGCGTCTTGTTACTTATTATATGTATATATAGTTATATATATATTTCTTTTCTTTTCTTTAAATTTTATGTATTACACATTTACATATGTAATTAAATATACATTACGTATGTATATGGACTTGCGAAGGGATGAGATATCGTACTGAGTAACGTCAAAAGTACAGACGAGAATTATAGACGAGAATTGGAAACGATTAATAAATAAGATGAAGAGTGACACGTCTTTCACGTAGGTACATACGCGTACAACGTGTATATTATGTATGTATCCGTGAATGTAGTATGTATTTCGAATTTCACGTGGATATACGATAATCGATTATATCTTACTTATCATTTGTCAATCGATAGTATAAGCTCGATAATGAAACACATACACACACAGCGCAACAGCTTTGAATTTAATACCAATTATATCTTACTTATCACTTACCTATCGATGCATATATATATATATATATATATATATATATATATATATATATATATATACGTATATATGTACGTGCAAGCTTAGCAATGAAACACAGTGAGCGCTTAGAATTTAATATCTTTAGATATTCATGCACAATCCAGGCATAGTTATTACGTGTTTCTCTCTCTCTCTCTCTCTCTCTCTCTCTCTCTCTCTCTCTCTCTCTCTCTCTCTTTCGAATTAACAAGCTAGGTTACCGAGACATCTCAACGTTGACGCCTAACAAGGAAACCCGTTTACCCAGAGTCACACCGAAAATTCAATTATCTTCTTGGTATAACACTGGCTGCCTGTTTCCTAACGCATTTTTCGAATATGCGATTAATTCCTTGTACATACATACATATATTTGTATATATGTGTATATGTATATATATATATATATATATATATATATATATATATATCGGAGAGCAATCGCTCGGTCGGTAGATTCGATTATCTTTTATATCGTTTCGGTAATAAAAGAAACACAAAAATATATATATATATATAGAGAAAAAAAAAAATAAAAAGTTGAAGTATGTGACAGTGAAAAAATGTTTATCTTTGCCAGAGACGCGAATCGATGGATACGTGATTCGAGAAGAAAAAAGAATAAAATAAGAGAATAAAAGAAAAAGAAGAAAAAGAAAAGAAAGAACGGGAATGAAAGGGAAGCGGCAGGTGTTAAACGGTTGTTCCCTTTAGTTCTTCTATATTTTTCTTTTTTTTTTTTTTGGTTGGGTCCTATTCGTACGTTTTTTTTTCTTCGTCTATTTTTTTTCCTACTTTTCACGGCCCCGCACCTATGAAGGATGAACGATAAATTAAATCTATTCGAACTCGAAGTGGAACCAGTTGGGCCGGTGGGTACAATGATTCGTTAACGCTATTTTCATCCAAATCTCTCTCTCTCTCTCTCTCTCTCTCTCTCTCTCTCTCTCTCTCTCTCTCTCTGTGTGTACGCGTGCGTGTGTCTGTTTCTCTCTTTTGAGCGAACGTCACCGAATGAGTGCTGCAACGTCGACGAAATGTAAAAGCAAAAAAAAAAAAGAGAGAGAGAATATACAGAAAGAAAAAAAAAAGAAGAAAGAAAAAATAGAAAGGATAAAGAATAAAAAGAAGAAGAGGAGCAGGAAAAAGAAAACATACACGCGCGCACGCACAAAATGCGAAAACAATTCGAGCGATCGTTTTTGTCATACCTTCCACACCTTAATTCCTGATTATTATTTAAAAGGTCAAGGGAGGGTTTGTTCGGGAGGATGACCAATCTGAAAAATTCAATTTCCTTTTCTTCCTCTCTTTACCCTCCTCACCCCCCAAGCAACAGGTTCGATCCTGTTTCTTTCTCCTTTTATCTGTCTCTCCTCCTATCTCTCTCTCTCTATCTCTCTCTCTTTCTGACTCTCTTATCCATTGTTTCAACGCAGAACGTGTAAAGAATTACTTTCAAGGTAATGGAAAAAAGTCTCATCCTTTCCTTTAAGAGCTCTTTCGTTCCCCATATATTTTACAATATTATTGATCCTTCGTATCAAACTGATTATTATACGCTATTGTTCGTTCACTCGGGGCCATTTGAAACGTACATATTTTTCTATTTGTTTATTTTTTTTTTTTTTGTAAAAACATTTCACTGTCATATATATATATATATATATATATATATATATATATAAAGTGGAATTATTAGTAATTATAATTGCATTAATAAGAATAATAATAATAAAAATAATAATATTAATAATAATAATTTCCAACGTGATGTTACTAGGATCGTAATCGAGTAGAATTATTAAACGTAACACGGGGAAACTTAATCGTAAGATTCGTGGACTTGTGTGTATGGACAACAACGGTCGATAACATCGAAGGATCGTAAATGCATTTCCCCACTTTTTTTTTTTTCCGAATCCAAAACCGACGTTAGGTATTGCCGTCGTCTTCGAACGATCCTCCTCCCTGCCCGGGAAGGCAAGCAGCCCTTTATTATGCTAATATCATTCGTTCTCGTGACGTTGATATCCGCAATCCGCCTTCAATTCGCATTGAAATAAGCTCCGATCTGACTTCACTGGCAGCAAGAAAAAGGAAAAATAACGGAGTGAGCGTGAGTCTGTGTCTATATGTATATGTGTTTATGTGTAGAAATATATATATATATATATATATATATATATATATATATAAAGGATAAAGAAGAAGCACAAGCTACCTTCTCTCTCTCTCTCTCTCTCTCTCTCTCTCTCTCTCTCTCTTGCTCACTCTTTTTCAATGTAGACACGTTGAAAACGCGTATTTCAACGAGCAAAGAATCGTCGTCGTACGTTGAAGGAACACGTATTGTTGACGAAGCTTTCAAACTGCAAAAATAAATTTTCCTCTACTATATATATATATATATATATATATATATATATATATATATATATATACCGTGGCTTATTCTTTGTCCGTTATACACACCGTGAAATTAAAATCCGTCATTGGATCGCGTGTTACGCCATAAACGATTTTTCCCCCGCTCCCGCCCTTTGGTTGGAGCGAAAGGATTTAGAAAATAAATATAAAAAAAAAAAAAAAGAAAAGAAAAGAAAGAAAGAAAGATAGAAAACAAAAAAATGAAATTGCTAAATAACGACGGTAAAAAGGAAGAAAGAAAAGAAAAGAGAGAACATTTTTACGGGAATGAAATAGTTGATTAAAAATCCTTCGAGAGTAATCGTATTTCGAGAAAATTATTTATCGAACGACAATAATCTCCCTTTTTTCTTTCTTCCCCTCCCCTTCTTCGTTCGTTTAATTTTCTACGATAATTCTTAATCTCTTTAATCTCTTACGCGAAATAAATCTCCGCGCGAAATTTTTGTTCTCTTCCCCCCTCCCCGTTGTGATAGATCGAAGATATTTAAACGACGTTAAATTGTGGTAACTTAAGTTACGGAAGATAAGACACTAATGATGTTTCGGTGAAATATGCAAAACTTTAGCGACATGGATCGTTATATGAAAGCATACTCGACGCTTTTGAAGACCGTAAAAAAAAAAAAAGAAAAAAAGTAAAGTAAGAAATATGCCCCAGTCTCTTTCTTTTATCTGTCATGCGAGTTAGATACTTTAGTTACTTCTCTTTCATATTTTCGATGTTTAATGAGGAGTAAAAAGGAGATAACACAAAAGTCATCCTTTTTGTCTGTCGTCTTTTCTCTCTCTCTATCTCTCTCTCTCTCTTTTTATTGATTTTCTATAATTATATCGTAATTGACGTATTATGTCATTGCTTGAGAAAAAAACTTTTTTCGAAGCCCCTTAAAGGCAGGCAACGAAGATCACAGTGACGCAGGCATGCAAGAACGCGTTGGTTGCCTGTCAAAGGGGCAGCGAATATGTATGTGCCATATAAAATACACGCGGAGAGAGAAACATACAAGAGAATATTATAATATTTCTTAGGAATAGATGATAACGCTGGTAAACACAATTATCGAGGCAACGTGATGTCTGTCGTCGTTGGCATAAATAAAGAGGAATTTCATCCGTTATATGAATTTCACCGTGTTAAAAGGAGGAGAAAAGAGTCCATAGAAAGAGAGATAGAGATAGGGAGGCGAATAAAACGACAAAGTTGGAGAAAAGTGCGAGGGAGATAGAGTCTTTCCTTGGCGTATGTCGATATTTTTTATTTATTTTTTTTTTTTTCTTTCTTTATTTATTTATTTATTTTCTTCCTTAGCCATATAATAAAAAGACAGAGAAGTGCAGAGAGCGGACTTGAAAAGAATATTATATATATATATATATATATATATATATATATATATATATATTTCTAACGTTCGAGATGCTGTGCAGCGAGTACAAGTTTTAATTATGCCGGATAGTCTGGCGGGCGGATCCTCTCGTTTGCCGTTTCAAGCTGCATCTGGCGGTGCGATGATAACATTCACCGGCCTTCATCTCTCTCTCTCTCTTACTCTTCTGCATCGTGTGCCACCTTCTGATTCAAAAGCCGCGAAGAGAGACAGAGACAGAGAGAGAGAGAGAGAGAGAGAGAAGGATGGAAAAAAAAATGGTTGAACGAGGCTCAGAGATTGGCGAGAGTCAGTGTAGAAGGGCGTATATGTACGAGAAAAGGATAAAAAGAGATAGAGAGAACGAGAGAGAGAGAGAGAGAGAGAGAGAGAGAGAGAGAGAAAGAGAGGTAGTAGAGACGTAAGAAGAAAAGAAAAAGCCGCCCTCATTAAGAGAGACCAGACTACGAGAGAGCTCTGTGCCGTGTTCAAATGAGATCCACAGCCGGTTGTAATGGCGTACGTCGAGATTTTTGAGGTGTCGTCCTTTTCGTCGACATGGCCGTCGTAGTCGTAGTCGTAGTCGTAGTCGTATTCGTATTCGTCGTAGTCCGTAGTCGTCGTGGTGAGTGTTCGTCGTAGTCGTCGAAAGTAGTGGCACCACGAGGACGAATCCAAGGAAAATCAGTGCATGCAAGGTGTAAATTTAAGAGGGCAAATCCCTGCTGGCGCTGCCAATGCTATCAGACGAAAAACTTTAGTGAGAGAAAGAGAAATAGATGGATGAGATAGATAAGAGAGAGAGAGAGAGAGAGAGAGAAGAGAGAAAAGAGGATACTCTGATTCGATCGAGCGTAAAGTAATCCCTTTGAATCCCTTTGACGAGAAACTATAGAAAATGAACCCCTCGTCCTATCGTTTTAATAAATCGAACCAGCAAGCACCGGATAAGAGGCGAACTAAATCTCTTCGGCAAAAGTCGCCATCTTCTTCGACTTCGTCTTCTTCGGTCTTCGACTTCGTCTTCTTCGTCTTCGTCATCGCTTTTTTTTTCTTCTTCCTTTTTCCTTTGCTTCCTTCGTTTTTCCTCTCTCTCTTTCTCTCTCTCTCTCTCTCTCTCTCTCTCTCTCTCTCTCTCTCTCTCTCCTCCGTCGCTACCCTTTAATTAAAATTCTACCTATTTCGTAGGCTTACGGTTTACCTTATTATTTCTCACTTCGACGAAAGATTTACGTAAATAAATTCTATCGCTCGAGGCGTTGTGAATTGATTTTTCTTTCTCTTTTCTTTGTCTTTTTTTTATTTTTTGTCTTCCTTTTTCTCCTTCACTAATCTCACCTCGCTCGAAACGAACAACTTTGATTTCGATGTTCTGATTAGACTTCAATATCCTGTATACACATATATATATATATATTTTCCTTTTTTTATTTTGTTTCTTTTCTTTTTTTTCCTTTAACGAGATAAGCTTGACCAACGGATAAAAATTTTTTCTTTCTATCGATCGGAACGAAATTGATAAAATATACGATTAAAGGCATATATATATGTGTGTGTGTGTGTGTGTGTATGTACGTACGTATGTATATATTGAATGAGTGACGAGAAACCCGTCTGGATTCCGAAGCAATAACAATGAAGGTAACGAACCGAAGACATAGGGATGATGCACTCGCAACGTGAGTCTGTAATGCCGAGATTCGGTTTGGCATATGTGTACACCGGCGCACGGTGCATAGACAGTATGTGCGTATTTGTCCTTTGTGTGTGCATACCTGTATGCCTGTCTTTGTACGTGTATATACATACATATATACATATGTATGTATGTATGTGTGTGTGTATGTATGTATTTGCGTGTGCTCTATAAGCCTTCTATAGGTAGAATCTATCTCTGCCTTATGTATTTCCCTCGGCATAATAACCTTGTGTCACTTTGTAACACACAAACGCACCGATATACCAGAGTATCATCGACCTTATCCCAGGTATATCTAACAGCCGGGACTTTCAAAGGAAAGGCTAGAATTAACGCCTCGTCGTTCGCTTCACTATTTCGCGATGCAACTCGACAATCACGCGACGCGACGCGATGCAATGCGATGCGATGCGATGCGAGAATTAGCAACGACGGATCAGGGAAATGAAAGAGAGAGAGGGAGAGAGAGAGAGAGAGAGAAAGAGAAATGTGAATTAGCCGAGTATTTCCATTTACTATGTATTCTTGATCACTCCCGATCGTCATCCGAGATTTGTTTTGTGTAATAAGTATTAATAATCGTCGGATAGCGTGGCAATGAACGAAAGAATATATTTCGTTACGTGTATACGTATGTATGTATGTATGTATGTCTAGTATGTATGTATGCTAGTATGTATGTATGTATGTATGTATGTTTAGTATATATGTATAGTATGTATGTATGTATGTATGTATATATGGTTTATATGATATGCATGTACGTACTCGTATCAAGAAAAATGATTAATATTCGCGATGCTAATAATTCGTTTCAACGAATTCATTTTTTTATTCCTTTTTTTTTCACGTTTTATATATATATATATTTTTTTTTCATACATTCATTCGCGTTAAATCCATATACGAGAGCGGTCCATTTTGAAAGTGACCCACTTAAGTCCATTTATATTTAAATTGAGATATTTAAGAGTTCGCTTTTCAAAAAAAAAAAAAAAAAAAAAAAGGAAAAATCTGAAAGAAAAAAGATTAAAAATAACGTTACTACGGTGGACGGAAAATGTCCTAAAAAAAAAAAAAAAAAAAAGAAAAGACGTTTATAATATTTTTTCGAAACGCGAAATCTTAAATATCTCGATTTAAATATTAAATGGGGCTTAGATGACTTTCAAAATAGACGACGGCTCGTATATATATATATATATATATATATATATATATATATATATAACACATATATGTAGGTATATAATATCTTTTATTAAGTTATATAGGTATATTAAAAATTTGACGACGCATCGTTCGTATCTAAATCGTATGGATCATTTAAAAAAAAAAAAAAAATAACTTATAGTATCTAATTTACTATATAAATCTTTCTTTATTTTTTATTTTTTTTTCTTTTCTTTTTTTTGAGAGAGAGAGAGAGACAGAGAAAAGTAGACACGCTTCTGATAATCTAAAACTATTTTTGAAAAATAACATTTTCATATATTTAGCTTTATCGTATTATCCGAAATTGTTGTAACGCGAAAACTAAAGGAATGAGCGAATGAGAGAGAGAGAGAGAGAGAGAGAGAGAGAGAGAGAGAGACAACTTCGCCGTGGCTTAACGTTACGTTTATAAAATGTAATTTAATTAACAGTTTCTGACACCCGTGCATTTCATGTTAACTTAGTCGGTACCAAACTCGACGACGTGCAACTTTCCATCTGGCATGGTCCGGACGAATTTCCTCTCGTTTATTGGCCAGGAAAAAAGGAAGATCATTTTTATACATATGTACGAAGCGTATACGTACGAGTTTTACATGAAACTAGAGAGAGCGAGACAGAGAGAGAGAGAGAAAGAGAGAAGGAGGAGAGAACACCATGCACGGCCTGTATTAATTTAATTAACGTTACTCGACGGACACACGCATGTTTTCGAGTTGTTGAGACGAGTTTTCTAAAAAAAAAAAAAAAAAAAAAAAAAAGAGAGAGAGAAAAAAACATTAAATAAACAAAAACAATACAAGAAAAATAAATAAATAAGTAAAAAGTACACACACACACACACACATACGTACAAAAGAACGAAGAAAAAACGAAAGGAAGCAAAAAAAAAGAAAATTGTATACAAAATTGTTGGAACGTAAAAATTAAAAAAAAAAAAAAAAAAAAAGAAAAGAAGAAAAAAACCGAAGGTTTCTGGGATAAGAATAGAAAGAAAGGTAGTCTACATTTTCGAGATACCTACGTATACAAATATTATATTTTCAAGTATACAACCCCTTTTCACTACACATTTAACTTGTCCACTTGAATAAAACACCGTGGTTAAAAAATTTAGGTATATATATATATATATATATGTAAACATTTTGCTCTCTTTACATATGCTATCTATGCACATACCTACATATACATACATCCATGAACGTACGTACGTAAGTATATTACATTTATTTGGATAAACATTTCGCCGGTTAATACGAGACTTTTTGAACTGATCTCATTCGTTCATATTTTTTCCATATAATTTTCTCCCCCTTTTTTATGCGTGTCCAACAAAGTTCCCTCGCTGCCCTTTAGACGCTCGCGTTTATGCTTTATAATCGAGGATTATCCTTTCAGGATCGTTGAAATGATATAAATGAATGTTTAACCTTTGAACGTGAAATTAGCTTTGGTACGAATTTATTATACTAATTGTTTGAAAAGAAATTTTCTTTTTATTTTTGTTTCCTTTTTTCATTTTCAACAAAAAAGAAGAAAAAAGAAAGAAGAAAAAAACGTATCTCTGGAGAAATTAATCTGACGTTACGTGAGAGAGATAAAGTTGTTAATTAAATAATTTAAAGGAGTATTTCATAACACACACACACACACACACACAGTCTGGATATATATATATATATATATGTAAGTATGTATGTATGTATGTATGTACGTACACTATGTTTTGAGAAAAAAACATTGAAAGACACATTAAAGGAAAAGCGAGATCTTATCGAAGCTGGAGAGAGTTTAGTTTCCTCTTGTAAAAAGTCTTCTTTTCAGTCGTGGAAAAACGTAGAAAATGAAAGTCTCTGTGACCGCAGCTTGCAAAGGCAAGACGACTAACGTTCACGTG
>OU964981.1:4127711-4132711 GCA_918808275.2 Dolichovespula sylvestris
TATACGACAATACGATAGTACTTTTCTTAACTAATTAATATATATATATATATATATATATATATATATAAATATAAATTTATAGTGTTACAAGTATCACACATAATACATATTAATATTGTTATAACATAATTTTCAAAAAATCTTAGATCCCAAATCAAATATATTCCATTGTTCATCTACAATTTCATTATTTAAATCACAATGTGTCTTCAAGAAACTTAAGATCTTTCATACGAATGAAAAGGATTTACTCGAGATCTTTGATAATCAGCAAATACATATATATATATATATATATATATATATTATATATAGAAACTCATAGAATCTCAGACATTTAATTGTCACGATTTAACGAACCGTGTGTGCTGTGTATGCTTAGCTTTTGTCGTTCGAAATGTTCTCCTCTTCTTCTTCTTCTTCATCTTCGTCGTCGTCGTCGTCGTCGTCGAATTCGACGTCAGCCATACAGGACAAAGTTGTCGAGAATAATTAAGAGGAAGCGTCACTACGAACATCGAGTCGTTATAAAGTATCGTCATTGTGTAACATACCCGATAACGCAAATTGTACATAGAACATGATAACAGTCTTTTAGTTCTCGAGAAATCATATATATATATATGTTTATACATAAATTTCGTATCATTACGACAAACTTTACGACTATAATAATATCGGATTATTTTCCCTTTGCGTTTTGTTTCTTCTAATTCATTGTCGATGGATTATAGTTATTATTAAAAAAAAAAAAAAAAAAAAAGAACAAAAAAGGAAATTGATACGATCGTGAAATCCTAATGAAATCGATACTGACATTAGGTATTATACAATCGATCGCCATTTTTATTTCTTCTTCGGTATAAGAATGGCAAGTTGTTTATTAGCGCGGAAAAAAAATCGAAAAAAAAAAAGAAAATAAATAAGCATTGCGATAAGTTCGATCATTATTTTATTCGTGTCATCTATTTTCTCTCTCTCTCTCTCTCTCTCTCTCTCTCTCTCTCTCTCTCCTTTTATCTATTTAACTTTCAACGATCGAATTTGTACTTTTCGATCCATTAAAAGGAAATCGCGTTACGTTAATTTTCTAGCGGCAGGAGTTTTACTTTATCACATACCGCGCGATAATTTGTATAATTTGTATCGATGAACTCGTTAGAAATACGAGCGCACATAGCGAATAATAATAAAATATTCGTGTTTATGATTTTGAAATCACACCTTGGTAATGATTATTACGTTGCACGAACCGACGATCCATTTCGTCCAAATCGAAAATCCATTTCGTCTAACTCGATTTTAGTTTAATCAACGAGGCGAGCAAAACCGATTTGATATCTTGTTCGGTTGGATTCGTTCGTTGAAGTCGCTCAGAGATCGTCGGGCGTCTCTTCCTTTTACTTCACTGTGTTTAGAGTAAAGATGAAGCGTGATAGAAGGGGAGAGAGATAGATAGATAGAGAGATAGAGAGAGAGAGAGAGAGAGAGAGAGAGAGAAAGGATGGAAAGTGGAAAATCACGCGGATGTTGCAACTACGAGACGAGCTAGAGTTGATTTAGCGTCTCGTGTAAACTTGACTCGATACCTTCTACGAGATTTGTGGGCTGTCTCAGCGAAATTGCTGGACCGGCTACGTACGAAATGCTCTACGTTCCTAGGAAGGACGATGAAGGTAGAAAGGAAGGAAGGAAGGAAGGAAGGGCCGACTAGGAATTGGAGATATAACGAGAGTTACGGGGTGTAAGCGTGATGTTCAGAGGAGACTGAAAGAGATGGAAGTAACTATGATTCTCTCTCTCTCTCACACTCACACACACACTCTGTCCGAATCAACGAATCACTGCGACCATTATTTCTTTTCTATTTTTCTTTTTTTTTTTCCCAAACAAATTCGTGAATTTGATATCGACGAATATATTTTACTTTAGCCACGAACGTTTCCATCTTTTTATTCCGTTTCTTTTATCTTTTCTTTTCTTTTTCTCTTTTCGTCTTTCAAACAATTTTTATGTAAAATCGATATAAGCACAGTGAGATAGATAGATAGATAGATAGATAGATAGATAGATAGAGAGAGAGAGAGAGAGAGAGAGAGAGAGAGAGAAGATTTCTTCATTTCATATTCGCAACAATTAGGAATAATTCGTTGGATATGTGAAATAGAAAGAGAGAGAGAAGCGTTAATGTGGAAAATTTGATAGCTTTGAATTTCATTCGGCCGATAAAAAGATTATTCGCGAGAGAAGAGAAAAGCGAGGGATAATGAAAAAAATAAAACCAAAAAAAAGTACATACACACACACACAAAAAAAAAGAAAAGAAATAAAAAATAAAACTGGTTTGGTACCGTCCGATTCCATTGGGAAGACACTAGGGTGTATATATATATATATATATATATGTATGTATGTATGTATGTATAGTATATAGTATAAACTTGCCATCGGCAATATTTTTGCTTCGTTTCGAATTTCACGGTCGAGTGGTGCGATAACGAGCGAGGTAATTAAAATGAAAAATCAGTCGTTAATATTCTTTTATTGTTACGCAGTTTTGTAATTATTAATATTCCCGCGCGACCTTTCGTCGAAATTATTGTATTCCATTTTATAAGGGGGGTACTCGTATTTTATTCAATTCGTAAATAGAATTTGTAATCGACCGTGTCATGATACGCAAAGTAATTCGAATCATTTTGTAATACTTTTTAATCTCTCATATACGTGGACGCAATTTGAAATTAGTTTTGATCCAAAATTTCCTTAATCTTGTTTTCTCTCTCTCTCTCTCTCTCTCTCTCTCTTTCTTTTCCTTTTTTTTTTTTTTTGATTAGTTAAAATCTTCCATATTCGGAAGTTGAAAATTTCGTAAGCTTACCTTCGGAAGACATTTTAATATGAATTAATTTTGATGTAAAAATCTAAATGGAAATTTTGTTTCTCTTCGAAATACTTGTTTCCAATAATCTGACATATCTTTTGTTTTATCTTGAAATTCTTCGAACGTCAAATGTTATGAAAATGCACGAGGAAATTCCTTTTAAATTCTCTTTTCGATAATAACATTATTTTTCTCTTAGAAAATCTATTAATATATCTTATAGGTTTATATATATATATATATATATATATATATATATATGCATGTATGTTATAAATCCAAATTCTGTTTCTAATAATTTCGTAATTTCGAGTAAGGAGAGAGAATTCAATCGGGAGGAGAGACTTCAAGGAAAGAGAATTTTAGTTTTCAGGAAACGGGGAAAAAAAAAACTCAATTTCCACCGTCGTAATTTGGCCATTTCGGTGTTTCATAGATAAAAAGAAAAGAAATAGAAAATAAGATTTGAAAGGGTTGGTTACAGGACTCTCTCTCTCTCTCTCTCTCTCTCTCTCTCTCTTTCTCTCGTGAAATTAGCAACGTTAGAGAATATTATTCCAATGGTAGAAGAGATAAAGAGCGAGGGAGAGAGAGAGAGAGAGCCGACTGGGATTAGTATCTCTGGTTGCATCGTGCAGCTTGCACATGCAAAAGCTGACCACAGCGGTTTGCACTCCCTTCCTCTTTCCTATTATATCACCGAACACGAGAGAAAGAGAGAACGGGGATGGAAATGGATAGAAGAAGAAGGTTATAGTGAATTTCGCATGTTGCAGAATATCTAGTGATGTGTCGTTACAGAGAGAAAATTGGATATCACTGCGGGATAAATTGCTCTCCCTGATTACATATATTATATGATATAAGAAATATTTTCCCTTTGAAAATTTCTATCGACAAGTAAATACAAATTTTTCCTTTTTTTTCCCCTAATCTCCACTTATACGTACATACATATATATATATATATATATATATATATATATATATATATATATATATACACATATATGTATAACTTATATTTCTAATATTTCAAATAGGAAAGAGAGAGATAGAGAGAGAAAACGGGAGAAGAAACTACTGGCGCGTATTATACAGATACATTTTTTATATCCTCTACATTTTTACTATATTAATAAATAAAAAAAAAAAAAAAAAAAAGAAATCGAACGTTCCCACGAAAGACGGTATTCATATTAACGAGTAAACATAAACGTTTCTTTTCGCGATTGTACCGATCCCACTGTTAAAAGTTAAAAAAAAAAAAAAAAAAAAAAAAAAAAAAAAGAACAAGAAAAAAAAGAAAAAGAAAAGGAAAATGAAAAACAGAAAGAAATAGTTTGGACGAAATTCGAAACTATCGAATTCGTGATGTATCATTCCTATCGATCGTAGGTGATTGAACGGAGCCTTAGGTACCCTTCCCGTTTTCTACATACCCTTTTACGACCTATCCTTCTTCTTCTTCTTCTCCTTCTCTTCTTTTTCTTCGTATTCCTTCGCGTTTTCTTCCACCCCTTTTACAACTACTTTTCGTTACGTAACGCGCGACTCTTATTCCAGCGAAAAAAAAAATTGTGAATCCCCGGAGGAGTAAGAAGAAGGTATGGGGAAGTGTGTTTCATGGGATTTTATGGGAAGTTTCACGCGAGCTCTCTCTCTCTCTCGATGTTTTCCTTTTTTACCACGCGGCCTACGGGTTTCGATAGGAGAGAGAGAGAGAGAGAGAGTGAAAGAGACGTCGACGTGCGTCACTCCAATCCAAAAATTGGAAGATACCGTCCTTGATATATGTACGTACGTACGTCGTAGCATACCAAAGTACACGCCCACGTACGTCGACCTAATTCGACCTTAGTTTTGAAAATATAAAGTTTGAACGGAAAATGGAAAAGTTTCCTTTTCTCTCTCTCTCTCTCTCTCTCTCTCTCTCTCTCTCTCTCTCTCTCTCTCTCTCTCCTTCGTTTTTATCCCTTTATTTTTATTTCATTTTGTTTCCCTTTTGTTCGTTCATTTATTTAAAATTTTTTTTTCTTTTTTCTTTTGTCACGAATACCCAAACGTACGGAGAAAGAGAGAGAGAGAGAGAGAGAGAGAGAGAGAGAGAGAG
>OU964981.1:4135211-4137711 GCA_918808275.2 Dolichovespula sylvestris
GAAATACATTTGTTTATTCAAAACCGTCCATAGACGCGAAACATTAAATCCAAACAAGTATATAATTTTGTTCGCCTTTAGGATCAATTAATTCGCATCATTGTTTTTATTTTTATCTCTATTTGTTTCTTTCTTTTCTTTTTTTTTTTTTTTTTCATCCGATATTAAAGAATATTTGATACGACATTAGAGTCGTGCGAACAAAATTTCGATGTAAACGAAAAGATTTTGAAAAAAAAAAAAAAGAAAGAAAGAAATTACCTACGCGACTTTGTCGTCTCTAACGTCGATTTGATTAATATCGATCTAATATCAAATCAATCCGATATCAATCTGATATCAAAAATTAAAACTCTTGGAAGAAAATGTGATTTTTTTCTTTAGAATCGAAACGGTATCTCGATATATATTAAGATATTACATTTTACAATAACATAATCGACAATTCGATTAGATTCGTGATAATATCGTCGAAGTAATTTGAAGATTACAAATAATGATTAAAGATGATTTTATTCTCGGCTGAAATCTCGAAGATGATCGCAAAACTAATAATAAGTCAACAACGGGGTTGGGTTATTCGTACGTCAACGAGTACGTGCCATATGAAATATGATAATCGTTGGTTGGAACACGTTCGATTTATCATATTCCTTATGGTGCATTATCATAATAGCATCGAGCACGATATCCCATATTCGACGTCGTCCCGACTTGACACGCTAATTCATGGAAGATCGATGCGAGTTTTCGATATACATATATATACATACATACATATATATATATATATATATATATATATATATATATATATCGATGTTAAACGAACAAAGTAAAATTAAAACTTCTTCGATATACTTGGATCTCACATTCTTTAATTATTTATTATCTATACATATACATATAATTAATATTAATAATACTAATAATATTAATAACAGAAGTATTAAAATTTCATGCTTTTGCATTTCAATAATAATTATATTATATATATATACATATATATATACATATTAATAATAAATATCAATGAGATCGTTTAGGCTTAAATAGATATATTATTTGTTCTCTGGAGGATATCGATAAAAAGAAAAAAAAAAAAAAAGAAAAAATAAATCGATCTTCCTCTTGCTTCGATATAAATAATAAAATGACGAGATGAACGTTTTGTTTGTTATGCAGCGGCGACAAGACCGCCTATAATCGACATCGAACCAAAGGGCCAAGCGGTTGTACGTTTGGGCGATAGCCTAAGGATCCTGTGTACGATGGGTTCGCCATTGCAAATCTGTCGCGTCGAGATACAGGGCGAGAGCAGCATGATTCTAAGGCCGAATCAATCGTCGGACGACGGTATCGAGTATTACGGGGATGGTACTAATAAAGGTCAATGCGGTGTCCACATCGTTAAAGTTAAGGAACAGCACAACGGGATTTTCAGGTGTGCATTAACACCTGAGGATCGTCGAGTAGAGAGCAACGCCAGCGTCATCATCGTCGTAGCGAGTGAGTACAATCGTTTGTTATATCGATCTTTTATTCGTTCGTTTTTCTCGCTTCTTCGTACGAGAGGGGGGTGATCGTGTACATTTTGTTTTGCTTTTTTCTTTCTCTTATTTATTTCGACTTTTGATCATCCCTTTTTATCCTTTATACCGTATATATCATATAGAACCACCAAACAATCCGGAACTTCATACGAGCTTAGGACACTATGGCAGATACGAATATCAAAAGGGACAAAAATTGGAGATCAGCTGTAGCGCCTCCGGTGGACGACCACCAGCGAACGTATCTTTATATCTCGGTACATACGATATATATATATATATATATATATATATATATATATATTTATTTATTTATATTGTTTCTTAATAAAAAAAAATATAATACGATCTCATTGTTATAATCCGATACGTTACGTTAATATTCGCAGACGACGAACCACTTGGCAATGACGAGAGACCAATGGTATACGAGGACACTAACATGAACGAGGCATCTATTATCGCTGTACAAAATGCTTCACGTAGCTTGGATTGGACTGATAACGGCAAGACATTAAGATGCATAGCCAGCCATATTGCTATGGATAAACCGAAAGAGAATAAAATGCAACTTCAAGTTTACTGTAAGTACATATAATGGATATTGAATCACGAAGGAAATTTTCTTTGTTTTAAATTAATTATATCTATTAATTATAACAGATCCGCCACAGCCGCAACAGGTCATCGAACAGTTTGGATACGTTATCGGCCAACAGGGTACGGTCAACGTAACGGTTTATGCTAATCCAAGGCCACGTTTCTTGTGGCGAGTAAACGGCGAGAAAATCGAGGAAGGCCGTCCGGATGAGAGCAATCGTCTAGAGACATCCACTGCCGTAGACTTGGTAAGAGTATACCAACTTGGAACCATTATTTTCAAACGAATATTTCCTAATTCGTACGATTAAAAGTCCGAAGAGAACGATAAGAGAAAAACTAAGAGA
>OU964981.1:4140211-4142711 GCA_918808275.2 Dolichovespula sylvestris
TATAACGTATAGTGAACGAGTTTCATTCATTTTATACACACACACACACACACACACACACAGAGACACACACACGCACATATACATATATGTTTTTTCATTGACGATCGAATGAATGAACATACTTCATTATTCAAGAGTTAATATCGTAAGGAAAGAAAGAGAGAAAAAGAACAATGAAAGGAAATGAAAAGAAAGGGAAAGGAAATTGAAGCGATAAATAATAATAATAATAATAATAATAAAATAAAGAAAAAAACCATCCTATCGTCAAAATCGCGCGAAGGTTTAAAGCTAGCAGCTCTATATATACATATATATTTGATCTCCTTGCACTTCGTTCGTTTGTCACCCGTCATTTTCATTCACTTCAAAGATTTTCACTTATCACATGCTTCCACCGACCTTCTCGTCATGATCATTATCACCTTTATACTTATGTACGTCACCATAGATCGATCATCATTATCTCTCCATGACGATCGACACACGTGCACATATATATATATATACATACATATATACACACACAAATACATACACATACATACATAAACGCACATACATGGTACACTTTCTCTACTGTTACTATTTTACTAATACCATTACAACTACTACTACTACTACTACTATTACTATCACCTATCAACACCATGTCACATAATATCTTTCCATGTGTGTGTATGGGTGTACGTCTTTCTCTAACCATATCGATCCTTCACCGCATGCTCATGCAGGAGCGTTCAGTCACTTCTATGGTAAGCTCTCCGAACACATGCACGCACTAGGTAATGTCATTTTTTCAAATTATTTATACGTAAGCCTGTTGTGTCGTAGTAGCAAAAAATAAAAAAAAAAAAAAGAAAGAAATAAAATATATATATATATATATATATATATATATATATATAAAAAGATCTCATTCGTCACCGTCGAAAAAAGAAAAGAAAAGAAAAGAAAAGAAAAAAGAAATAAAAAGGAAATAACGTGTCCACCTGTTCGTCGTCCCCTCTAACACCGATCTAATGGTAATGAACGTACCATTTCGCTAATGGCACCTACGGTTACTCTCAAAGCCTCTCTCTCTCTCTCTCTCTCTCTCTCTCTCTCTTTGTCACAATTCTGATCAACTTCAATCGATCTTTTCAATATTTCCCCATTCGTTTGACTCAGCCATTCGCTTTGTTCCATTACTCTCTTTTTGTTATTTCCGTGATATACCAAAGCATTGATCACGAATCCAATTCATTACCATTAGTTTACTCGTCGTGCGTGTTTGGACGGCGAACAATGATCGGTATATATTGAAAAACGGTGTGAATCCAAAAATTACGAAGTTCGATTGATTGTATCGATCCGTCAATTATTTTTATTTTTTATTTTGTTTATCTTTTCAACGACTCGCTTAAAATTTTCCCTTATTCTAATGTTTACGACGATCGACGTTCAAACGAGAAAAATAAATAAAACACGCGTGCGTCCATACGGAGTAAAATTCAAAGATATCGAAATTGATTTTAATAAAATCCAACAAATTCGAAATTTCATTTTGGATTCGCGCCGTTTAATGTTCACGAATGACGCGGACGAATAGTATTTGGAAATCAATTCAATTCGAAGACCATCGTTTATTTTATATACGAATTTAACATATAAATATTATTTATTGAAATTGACGAATACTATTCGTTCAATAGTAATCGATTTATTAAGAGGAGATACATCTAAAAAATTTCGCATTATTTCGACGTATTTTCTCTTATTATTATTTTTTTTTTTTCTTTATATATACATATATATATATATATATATATATATATATATATATATATATATATAGTGATCGATGTATAGTCGATAAAATATTTACAAAAGTTTTTCCATGATAGATCTAACTTCGTTAAATATAAATGAATGAATAAATAAATGAATGAACGAACGAACGAACTATTGAATAAATACATTCTAATATGTTTCAAACAATGTCAAATATATAATGAATTGTTTGTTCGAGATTGAAGTATGATCTGTATGGAATTCTTCGTATTTTAGTATTCATTATGTAGAAAGTTACTCGTTGTTAATTTCGAAAGAAATGAAAAGAAATAAAAAAAAAAGGGAACAGAAGAAAGGGTAGAGTCTTGCTAGAAAACTGATCGAAATATATATATATATATTTCTATATATATTTCTGGACCGTCGTGATATTGTATATGTTACAGGGACAAATTATATTATTTACGAACGAAAACAAAACAAATAAAAAAAATATATTAACAATACATTAAGAAATAAAACATCGGGTAACGTGCGAACGTTTTGTGAAACATTCGAACATACATCGCCCGTATGCACGAAATGGGGACGATTCTTTTATTTTTTACGATTAATAGTAGAGAGAACGTATTGAATGAAAGGTCCTTACAATTTCCTATACGAAAATATTATACATGAAATATTTTTCCATCGAGCAAATTCTATCGATCGATCGAAAAAAAAA
>OU964981.1:4147711-4267711 GCA_918808275.2 Dolichovespula sylvestris
TGAGGCACACATAACGCCCGCTGACGACGAGGATGACGACGAGGAGGACCCAAGGATCATCGATGAAAAAATACCGCAAGGTGGCCAGGAAAACCCGATCCATGCGAGCACCGAGTACGTCAATGGCCGTACCAACGATTTTAAGGATACGAAAAAGGACGAGAAGACGGACACGCCCGTCTAATCGTATTTCTAATTATCATCTCGATTTAACAAAAAAAAAGAAAAAAAAAAAGAACAACAGCGATGAACCACCTTTAAGATATTCCCTCGATCGCCGGATGCTCGATCCTAAAAAACACATACACGGACTACTAAACTATAGATGAGCGCACGACGCACATCTTATACACTCGCACGCACGCAGCAGAGACACACACACACACACACACATCCTTCTAACACTCTACCTCCTCTTCGCCACTTCCTCTCTTATTCTACTTCCTCCCTCTCCCCCTCCGCCCTCTCCCCGTTAACGTCATCAACCAACCGCGTGGTCTACCCTCCTCCGCCATCTTTTCTCTCCTTTTTTCATTTGTTTTTTTTTTCAACGACAAGAATAAAACGATCCTCCATCTTTTTCTCTTCTTTTTTTTTGTCTATATTTTTTTGTGGGGAATCTCTCTTTCGTAACAGTAATAATAATAATAATAATAATAATAATAATAATAATAATAATAATAGTAATAGTAATAATAATAATAATAATTAGGAAACAATAACGGACCTAGAATATGGGTAGGAGATGCGATTGTATATCCCCAAAATGTCGAAAAAAAGTCGAACGAGACTTCGCTCTCTGCGCACTTTGCTCTCTATCCATCTTTCTTCCTTCTTTTTTTTTGTTCTTCTTTCTCTCTTTCTCTCTCTATCTCTCTATCTATCTATCTATCAATATATATATATATATATATATATATATATATATATATATATATCTTTCTCTTTGTACGTTATCGTACGATAATTCAAGACTGTGGACGAACGAATGGACAGGCCTGTTTTTCGCCTATTGACTTTTGAAAATTATTGCTCATAGCTTTTTTGACGACACGCATATATACATCGTTAAATGCTCGTATTATTGTACAATGCTCTCTTATGTAGAGTATGTGGATATATATATATATATATATATATATATATATATATATATCAGTGTTATTCCAATGCCGAGCAGCAGTCTCAATTTTTACAACTTTTTTCTATGTGATGTTTGAAAAGCAACGAAAAAAGGAAAAAAGAAAAAAAGGAAAAAGATAAAAAAAACAAAATAAATATACACACATACATAGAGTATACACACATATATATATATATATATATATATATACACACATACACACACACACACGATATGATACAATAGACCTCTTTTTACATTTATATTTATTTATTTATTACTTATCCATTATTTCGCAATATTATTCCCGACATTCCAACCGATCGCTATATTTTACCAACGCGACAAAATATTCGATACTGGTGATTGATACTTTTGTAGCTAAAGATGAGCGAAGCGAACGCGTTCGACTTTTTAATTTGGATTTCCTAAAATGCAATTATTATTACTAAGTAATATATTATTAATATACGATCTTTTTCACCGGAGGAGAATTTATCGGGTGTTAACGATAACGATGAAACAAAATTTACTATAATTGCAGATTATTTTGTAATAAAAAAACAATTTGTCCTTGAGAGAAAGAGAGAGAGAGAGAGAGAGAGAGAGAGAGAGAGGAAGTGCGTGCGAAAGAGAAAAAGAGAGAGAGAGAGAGAGAGAGAGAAGTATTTGCCGGCGACAGCCCTGATTAATTCTACGTGTGTTGTATATATTAAACATACATATATATACATATATTAAAAATAATTGCGGTACGAGATGTTGAAATAATAGCGATTGAATATATATATATATATATGTGTGTGTGCGCGCGCGCGCGCGCGTGTGTGTGTATACATATATATATTTCTGAGTCTAAGCACTTGGCATGCAACTCGAAAATGTAAAACCGATACTTATTTATCCATGAATTCGTGGTGACAACAGAAAAAAAAAAAAAAGAGAAGAAATTATTGGTCAGAGTATTGTAATGACAAAGGTTTGCTTAAAAGATGGTAAAAAAAAAAAAGAAAGATGTAATAGGAAAAAAAAAAGAACAAGAACAAGAAGAAGAAGAAGAAGGACAAAAAAGTAAATAGAAAAAAAATGACGAAGGAGGAAGAAAGATCCGAGAGAAGGGGAAAGAAGAAAGGAAAGAGACGGAGAAAAAAGAACGAAAAAAAATAATAATAATAATAATAAAAGATGAATCGAAAGCTTATGATAATGATGACGATAATCAAAGTCGTGAACAGTAGGCGAAATTTTTTCCATGACGTTTGGTCATCGAAAAAAAAAACTACTTTTGGAGAGGTGTGGGGGAGGGGAGGGAAGCGTACTCGTCTACGGATACTTGCGATTGGAGAGAGACGATCGGTGACGACGAGAAAAAGATAAAAAAAAAAAAAAAATTAATAGAAAAGACAAAAAATAAAAAGAAAGAACACACACACACACAAGTAAGATTATATAGATACAATAGGTACGTTGATATATTATATGTTTGCCAATAGGTATCGTGTTCGCGATGTCAAAAACTTTGTTCGAGCCATTAAAGAGGCTGAAGCTCTCATCTCACTCTTTTTATCTGGATATATCACAATTTTATTAGTTTAATATCTATAGATAATAATATCTCTTGAGAATATATATATATATATATATATATATATATATATATATATATATCGTACGAAACGCATCACAGTCACTCGTCTACTATCGACGACGCATGTCTTTGAAAAGATATTTATTAACACAAAAAAATGGAAGCGCGAGCGAGAAAATGAGAGAATGGAGACGATAAAACGAGAAAGAAAGAAAGAAAACGAAGATGCGAGAGATTGAGAGATAGGATGAATGCAGCGAGTAAACGTGAAAAAGATTTTCCTGTCCGTGGACATGGATGAACGAACGTACGAACGAAAATAATTTCAATGTTTCTTTTCTCTTCTCCTCTCCGTTCTACTCCTCTCCTCGTCAATCTTCTTAAAAAAAAAAAATAAAAACATAAAAAAAATAAATAAATAAAAAAAAAAAAAATAATAATAATAATAATAATAATAATAATGCGTGGCTACCTTCATATAATGCGATTGATTTGATAACAATTTTTGATCTTATATCTATTAAAAAAAAAAAAAAAAAAAAAAATCATTTCACTTCTCTTCCCGCTCGTTCGAAGTGGATGCGTGACTGAACTTATAAGACTAAAAGAAAAAGAAAATAAAAAAAAAAAAAGCACACAAAATCAGTTCAAACAGGTCCAACTACGCAGTAATGATTTTCACGGATCACTGCCAAAGTATATACATTGAAAAGAGGAGGAAGACGAAGTAGTAGAAGAGGAAGAAAAAAAAATCTAGAATATATACATATACATATATACATATATATATAAAAAAAAAAAAAAAAAAAAAAATATGCAGAATTCACCGGAATAATAGAAAAATGGTTGGGAAGATAATGACAAAAGAAAAAAAAAGACGACTAAGACAAAAACTATACACACATGCCGTTTAAGTCCATTAAAAAAAAAAAAAAAAAAAAAAAAAAAAGAAAAAGAAAAGAAAAAAAATGAGAACTATGACTTTTTTCTGCTATCCCATAAGATATAGGAATGATCGTGATCTTTGCTAGATAGATCGCCGACTCCGATTTTCGATCTGATTTTCGATCTGATTAGATAATGTATTAACGATAATGCTATTTAATGAATTTTAAGATTTAACGATTTAATCGAACGAGAAATAATTGTAACTAACTAAATAAATAACTGACTATTTAACAAAATCGATGTTGATATTGACGAAAGGATCTTGCAAATGTAAATCAAAGAGGGACGATAGGACACACTCCTATCTCTCTCTCTTTCTCTCTCTCTCTCTCTCTCTCTCTCTCTCTCTCTCTCTCTCTCTCCTCTCTCTCTCTCTTTCTCTCTCTCTCTCTTTAATGATATTATTATCGGGGGGTGGTGGGCGAGGGGCGGGAAGGGGGTGACAGTGAAAACGTTCATGATTGTTTAGAGAAAAAAAAAACGGGAGAAAAAAGAACAAAAAAAGAAAAACAGGAAAAAAAATTATAATAATAATGATAAAAAAAAAAAACAAAAAAAAGATTTGTTCTCACTGTACAATGTTCGACCTATTCTCTTCAGCTTGTCGTAGCAACTGAAATTACCCTAAAAAGTACGAAGATACGCTTATGGACTATAAACGTAAAAATGAAATAATTGCCATGTACGAATACGTTTAATGTGTACATTATTTGTGGTTCATTCATACTACTAGCGACAACTTAATATTACTTATTCTTGTAATTCATTTTTACTTTCTATAAAATATAATTAATTATTATTATTATTATTATTATTATTATTATTATTATTATATTGTAATTTTATTATATATTATTATTAATATTATCATCATCATCATCATTATTATTATTATTATAATTACTTATTATGAGTATTATCATTATTATTATTATTATTATTATTATTATTATTATTATTACTATTATTACTATTATTATTATTATTATTTTTATCATTATTATCATTATTATTATTATCATCATCATTATTACTATTATCATTATAATTACTCGTAATGCTAATTACTTCTCTCAATAATCATGCTACGAGGACAAGGACTGTATAGACTGTATACTTTTTGTATACTTTGTACTTTTGATATTAACAAATTCGCGTCAATTCGTTTCTAACATCGCTCTCTCTCTCTCTCTCTCTCTCTCTCTCTCTCTCTCTCTCTCTCTCTCTCTCTATCTATCCATTTATCTATCTATCTATCTATCTATCTATCTATCTATCTGTTTTCTAAAAGCAAAAAAAAAAATATAATAAAGATAAATTAAAAATAAAAGGACATACTCGATGCTCGCAGTTCTAGACGTGAATTAATATGAAAAAAAAAAAAAAAAAAAAAAAAAAAAAAAAAATTGTGAAACATCGTATTATAAACAGATTATTACTATAATGAATATAAAAAAGCATGATCGTTGGCCATACAATGGAATATATATAGATATATTATATATATATTTATGTTAATGTATAAGACTCTAGCTAATTAAAAGAAAGAATAGAAAAAAAAAGAGAAGGAAGAAAAACAAGGAAATAAAAACGACGACGAAGACGAAGACGAAGACGATGACAGTTATGATGACGACGATGATAAATAATACCTGATACTGGTGTTCTCTGAAACATTTTAATGGAGCTCCGGCAACGAATGGCTTTTGCCAAGAGCGTCGTAGAAATTAATTTTCGTATCGATAAGAGATCGATTGAAAGAAAAATTCGAGAAAAAAAAAAACAACTCCCTACGAGCGTGAGTGCGAGCGACTAAAATGTTCGGGGATCGAGCGTGGACAGGAACAAAATTAATTTTTTCGTAATTCATTACTATTACATTACTTTTCTTCGAATAACTATCTAATGGAATGAGAGTAACACAAATGGAACGATGTAAGAAAGACGCTCGATCGTTACCGTTAAAGAGGGCCCAAAAAATTATGTAAAACGGCATTTAAAAGAGACGCACCTTTAAAGAAAAAAAAAAAAATAAATAAATAAATAAATAAATAAAAAAATAAAGAAAAGAAAAGAAAAGAGAAAAGAAAGTGACAAGGAATACTTTCAGAGATCGCTAATTTATCTCTTTAAAAGTATAATAATAATAATAAAAATAATAATAATAATAATAATAATAATATAATAATTATAATAATAATAATAATAATAATAATAATAATAATAATAGTCAACACAAAAGGGAAAAAAATTAAGAAAAAGAAAAAAAAGGATAAATAAAATAAACAAGTTTTAATGTTATATTGTGGTCGATTAAACGATAAGAGGACAACAAATAAATATATATATATACACATACACACATACACATACACAGATAGAAAGACATACCAATACTTACGAACTAAGAAGACCATCTCTAATGACGGATATATTAGATTGTAAGAACACACATTTTGTATCTGTAATTGTAGATACAATGCAAGAGAGAGTAGGCAAAAGTAAATAAATCTAACTAAGAATTCAAATGATATTAATATATAGAGATCTGTATGTATAATTAATCGTAAGTTCATTCTCATCGCTATATTATAACTTAGATATAAATATATATAAATATATATACATATATTTATATATATATATATATATATATATATATATATGTATACATTTACATGTGTATATATATATATACATACATGTGTATATATATATATATATATATATATATATATATATATATATATATATAATATGATTTTTGAAATAAAACGTTTGTTTTAAATATACATGTCGATGATAATATAAGTTAAGAAACACGTGATCATTCCTAATTTCGAAGTTCCACCGACTTTTAAAATAAGTCTATGTGTCTTTTATTATTTAAACATACTGTATAAACATATAAACATGTTTATATATAAAGAATGAAATTGTTAATGAATTACCAACGTTTATTATGATTAATTTTTCAATTTCTTCTTCGTTCATCATTTTATACAATATACATAATACATAATACATATACATATATATGTATATATATATATATATTATATGTATATCGAACGAACAAAAAAAGAAATAATTTGTTCATTTCAGTCAGAGAAAGTATTGAAAGTAAATGAAACATATATATATATATATGTATATATATATATAAATATATATATCTTTTTTTTCGATTATTTACAGGTAGTTCGACGACTAGGAACCTTGGCGAGTCGTGAGTATTGAGTTATTTTAATCGCAAGATATTTCGAATACTGGCTAACCGATCGTTGCACAATTGATAAATTTTGCACTATTTAACTCCAACCCACTACCCCAAGTCATTGGACAAATTTTTATTATTTCTCCTATGGGTCGTAACTAATGCACACGCACCAATCCCGTTCGCTATATTAGAAAATGGTCTGTTTTGTTTATTCGGAAAGAAAAAGAAAAAAAAAACAAAAAGAGAGATTTACATGAAAAAAAAAAAGGGAAGCTTTGGTACTGGAAAAATTTTTATAATTATTTCTGCTACTACCTACTACTACTACTACTACTACTACTACTACTATCAACATAGAGGAGCTTTTCGAAGAAGAGAAATTTCGCAGAGAGGGAAAGAAAAACTTAAAACCCAAAGAAAAAAGAAGCAAACGAATTCAGAATTCAGTGTTCGTTAGAATGCAAGTATGTTGCACGTATTTTCAGAGACTTGCTAGCAGATCCAGGAGCAGCTGTTACACTTCTACGTTTCGGAAATTCGGAAACTACGAACAATGCCCAAACGCGAAGGCAAGAATGTAGTTATTAATTCTTCTCCTTTTCTTTTTACCGTCAAGATTTTTATTTATTTATTTATTAATTCATTCGCACATCTGTCCACGAGAAGCTTTGTCATTATTTTTGTCTCTTCGTACACATGTCCAACATCATTTCCAATCCATTAACAATTCGATACTACGAATTGTCATCGTTTTAACGTTGAAAATGCAATTTACGTACATTTAGATAAGTATGACCTATACTAATACATATATACTTCCTTTGCTTGGTGATATAAATGTTGTGCAATGGTGACGGTGTTATTATATATAATAATAATAATAATAATAATAATAATAATAATAATAATAATAATAATAATAATAATAATAATAATATAAATAATAATATCAATAATATTTCTAAAAGAAATATAATGAAAATTATAGGAAACATTATCTCTTATCTCTTAACGCGTGGCAACGTTTCGTATAATTGTTAATATAACAAAATTTTTACCATTTTTTTTTTTTACCGCGTATCTGCTTTTTCAATAACGCAGACTTTCAAGGATTTATATATACATATATATATATATATATATATATATATATATATCCGTTGTTTATATAAAAAAGTATGATTATCGTCAATGAATTCTATAAAGTCGACGAATAAAACTGATACGTGTCCGTGTCCGTGTCGTTTTGTTTTGTCGTAACGTTAGACGTATCGTTAGATGATATTATTCGTTAACAAACGGTCAGAATAGTTCTTTTTTTGTTTTTTTTTCCCCCTCCGCTTTATCAGTAGCGACACCGAAAGCGCGGGGAGATATTCAAGGACAGAAGTAGATAACGCATCCTCCTCTGGACGTGGGCGTAAACCAAAAATCAGTATTACTCAGCTATTCAGACGTAACAAGGACAAAGTGTCCGGTGCTGATACGGATACCATGAGAACTGTCGTTACAGTTGACGACGAAAAGGTAATTAATTCGTAGGTAACACATACGCTTAAGATAATCCCTCCCCTCCTCCTTTTTCTCTCTTTTCTTTACGGAGAAACAGAATTGTATAATTTATATGCCGAAAGTTTTCGTTTAATAAATGGACATTTTTTATATGAAAGAAAATTACGATAAAATAGTTCATAGATTAAATTAGTCGACTCAAAAGTGTTCTCCTATCCGTTCTTGTAGTCTTACAATTGGAAAATAAAAAATGTCGTCGCCTAAAATACCACCGGTAATGTAAGCAATCGATTCTTTTAAAACTCGTCCCCCCTAAGAAACTTTTGGTTATACTTGTATAATTATGAGAAATTGAATCTCTTGAATTTTTTTATTTCTTTTTTTTTATTTTGTTTTGTTTTGTTTTATTTTTTATATATAAAAATCTTAAAGGAATAAAATTGTTCGATTTTTGTCTGGAAATATTAATATAGAAAATTTTCGAAAGAAATATTATAATGAATATTAATGGAAGATAGAAAAAAATTTTAATAAAATTATTAATTTTCTTGTTTTATAGATTCAGATTTATACCACCGCCGTGTAGAGGTCTTTCAATCTCTTTTATTCTCCCTCTTTTCCTCTCTCTCTCTCTCTCTCTCTCTCTCTATCTCTCTTTCTATCTATCTCTGTCTCTATCTCTATCTCTATTTCTATCTCTATCTCTATCTTACTGCTGAGGTTTAATTGGAAAATTATTTCTGACAGGCTACAATTTCGAAGGTTATTACATAAATTTCCTCGCCTACGCCAAGTTGTCCGGGAAAACGTAAATAAGTCTCCAAAGCTTTCCAACTTCTCTCCGTCTTAAAACTTTCGAGACTCATTAACAACACCAAAGGAATATATTTTCAAAGAGCCTTATGATCCCTGCAATTTGTGTGAATGAAATCAATCTTTAATATTGCCGTAAAATTTACATGCACACACACACACACACACACACACTGTAAATCCTATATATACTACCAGCCAAAAGAAAAAAAAAAAAAAAGAGAGAAAAGAAAAACGCACCTAAAAAAAAAAAGTGGAAAGAAGTTTCTCCTTCGAGGTGTTATTTAAGTTCATATTCGAGTCCCTACAACTTTTAATTCCGAGGATATTCCGATGTAAATGAATGTGTGCCTGCCAATAACAATGTAGAAAAAAAAAAGTTGTACCGTAATAAAAAAAAAAAAAAAAGAAAACTAATTTGTTTATTTTAATTATTTATTACTTCATGAAATTTGATAAATCAATCAGAGTCACTAAGATGTAATAATATGTTCGAATGCAAGAGGAATTCGGTATATGATAACTTTTGCTTTTTCTTTTTCTTTTTTTTTTTTTCTCTTTGTTATAAAGCATTCGTCTTACGACAAATTATTAAATTATTATTAAAAATAATTTGGTTGAATAAAAGAAAAAAAAGAGGAAACAAAAAAAGTAAAAGATATTCTCCGCTTTAAAATGATATTCGATTCAAGTCTATGCGACTTTTAATTTCGGAAATGTTCTCATGTAAATGAAAGACGTGTCTCAATTAACAGGTCGAAAAAAAATTAATTACAATGTAAAAAAAAATTTAGCTTTCTTTGGGGTTGTTTTTTATTTTTTTTTGATAATTTATCAATTGACGTAACGTTATAAATCAGACGCAATTTGCATGTTTCTCCGATGAAATAAGATGAAATCGACTCGTAAGAGGTTTGTTCATAACAATTGTTTATAAAAACTCGTTAATTAATTATCAACAATATCCAAAATATAGACAAAATTCTGTCCATTAAAATGGTAATCCATTCAAGTCTCTGCGACATTTTAATTTCGTTGATATTCTCATGTAAAAAAAAAAAAAATTTAGTTTCTTTCTTTCTTTTTTTTTTGATAATTTATCAACTTACGTAATGTTATAAATCAGACGCGATTTGATTATCATCTCTTCGATGAAGTAAGATGAAATCGGTTCGTTTATAAAAATTGTTTATAACTAATTAAATAATTGATTATTAACGATATGTTAAAAAAAAAAAAAAAAAAAAAAGATAGAGAAATTTATTCTGTTTGAAACGACAGCCCGTACGTGTCTCTACGATCGTTAATTGCAAAAATATTCCATATGAAAGAAATCGTTGACGTCGTGGGATTACTGACCTACATAATTTCATTCAAATCGTCTCATTGACACATTGACCCATATAAATTCCAAGAAATTACGCGAAACAGCTGACGCGATCTACTACTCGCTATATACTATTTACTACTACTACGGAGGCGTTGCTGTACGAATTTATGAATGAAAATCGTTCCAAATCGATATCTTCGTAACGAAGAGTCGTAGAGACTTGAAACGAAGACCGTTCACAAGTACATCATCTATTTATTTAAACCATTCAATTATATCGATTTCGTTAGTAATTTTTTTTTTTTTTACGATTGAATTTTTCTTCCTTCTCTTTCTCTCTCGTAATAAAAAAAGGATCGTGACTGTGACGAAGAATCGTTGAAACTTATTTGTTCGTTGTAATTGGATAAACTTTTGTTTCGTTCATTTGAGCATAGAGATAGAAGAATTCATTATTAATTGTCGCGACAATACGAAATTGGGAGATCGGAAGATCGAGGAAAAAAATTTTCCCCTTTGTAAATAAAAAGAAAAAAAAAAAAAAACAAAAAAGAAAGTTGCTTACCTTAAATCCTATTTTACATCGTTATTGTACGGCGAGCACAGAACAACGGTGTAAGATGTGAAGCAATGCGATGTGACCTAAAAAATAAAAAAAAAAAAAATAATAAATAAAAAAGAATAAATAACAAAAATCATAGCGCTCTTATCCACTACTACTACTACTACTACTACTACTACTACTATCATTTACTTACTGCTACACTCTTAACTACATTTTATTCATAACCACATTATTTGAGAACATTCAAATTAAAATATCTTCTAAATCTTAAATACTAATAATAATAATAATAATAAAAATATTAATTTATAATTATTACAATTATATCGAATTGTGTGTATGAATATTATTTTAGCTTCAACTAAGCGAACAGCAGCAACAACAACAACAGCAACAGCAACAACAACAATCATCGACGCAAGAGGGTAGAATAAATTCAGGAAACAGCGAAGGTGGAATAGTATATGCTGAATTGGATCTAACCCAACAACAACAGGGTGGAACTCCACGGCGTTTGAACGAGGATAAAACCGAATACGCAGAGATCTTATATACTAAGCCGGAAACAGCCAATGAGGAGACACCCGAGAAATAATCTAACCCGTACAAATATTACGATCCGTTAATATTTCAAACAAAAGAGAGAAAGAAAGAAAACAAAAAAAAAGAAAAGAAAAGAGAAGAAAGAAATCATAAATAATTTTTTCTTCGCATTAAATGTTGCTTGAATCTTATCACGCGGCGTTTCGTGTTCTTATCAACAAATTAACATTAAGAGAGTAGTTAGTTATATCGTTATCGCATATTTACATAGATAGGTATACGAGGGTCGAAACATTCTTTTATTATTTTTTTTTATTTTTATTAAATATTATTATTATTATTATTATTATTATTATTACTATACGTCTGTTTCTTTTTCTTTTTCTTTCGATTATCTCCTTCGATCGTTTTTTTTCCCGTCTTCTTTTTCTTCTTTTCAATCAGTCTCTAGTCATACTTATTAAATGTCTCGAGTATGCGATCATGAAAGATCATGAATAAGAGGTAAAAAGTGAAGGGAAAAAAAAATATATATATATATATATATATATATTGAAATTATTCCAAGACCATAGTGTTTATGTATATATGTACTATCTCTAAATATTATTCTATGTATCGTATTCGAGCACATATGTACTTAACGGAGCACGAGATGCTTTTTCTCTTTTTTCTTTGTCTTTTTTTCTTTTATTTTTTTATTTCATTTTAGTTTATTATTGTTGTTCGATCAACAAAAAAGAAAAAAAAAAAAAAACGAAAAGAAAAAAAGGAGAAAAGAACGGCTCGACTGATCGTCCATTTTTTTTTTTTTTTAACAAAAAATCGTACTACTCTTTCTTCCGACGACGATAACTTTTTTTTTTATATCGCATTCGAACGTATACTTATATATTTAATTAAGCACGAAATGATTTCCTTTTTTTCTTTGCTTTTCTTATCCACTGCAATGGTCTTTTTAGTTTATTATCGTTGTTCGATCACAAAAAGAAAAAAAAAAAAAAACGAAAAATGAAAGGAAGGAAGGAAGGAGATAACGAATCGACTAATAGTTTATTTTTTTAAACAAAAAATCTGTTTTATCTTTTCTCTATCCAAGTGAAATAATAATTACGTTAGTTAATAGTTACGTAGGTTCTTTTTTATGTAATAATAATTTGTACAAATCTGTTGAAAACGTCCATGTCCGAGCGTGATAATTTGCGCACGCTCGTTAAAAAAAAAAAAAAAAAAAAAGAAAAAAAAAAATAAGAATGATCGGTATATTTTATTTATTGCTCTGAAACATGATAATCGTAATGTCTTGTAATATCAATTCTCAGTCTCGATGTCTGATGCGGATTTTTTTATAGATTAAAAAAGAAAAAAAAAAAAAAAAGAAAGAAAGAAAAAGAGACGCATGTGTATTATGAATTGAAACATTCGTGATAATTAAGTTTATTAAGTTCGTCCAATGAATTCCAATTAGCGTTAAACTTCGAATAAATATAGTACGTTTTGTATTTTTGCCTGTAATAAATAAATAAATATAAAATTATAAAAAACAAAAAAAAAGAAAAATATCTTTTAAATCACGGAAAGATATAAGAGATCATATCGGGTTCCCCACGCGATCGTTTAATTTATCTAATATTATCTTTCTGATAACGTTAAAGGTTTTTAAGGAATTTTTAAGGGGAAAGATAGAAAAAGGATATATCGTTGAGGTCGTATCACTTTTTATATCTCTTCTGTTTTTTGTTCTCATTTTTTCTTTTTCTTTTTTTTTTTTTTTGATTCATTCATTCGTTTTCATCCGTCGTCCGTCGTAACTTCGTCCGTAGTGGCCTCAGCCTCGTCGACGTTGGTCTCCCCGTCGTCCTGATAAGTCGTCGCATCCTCATAAATCGAATCAACATCGAAATCATCGTCCTTTTCAGTGTCGTCATCAACGACGAGTTTCTCTTCGCGTTGCGGCAAACGATGTCGATAAGTTTTATAAATTTCATCGGCCATGTCGGCCGTCAATTTGTCAAATTCTACCGAACTTTCGTCGGCTATAAATCTACGCGGTTTAGAACATTCCAATGGTCTCCTGTCAATCGTCGAAGTTTCAGCACCTACGGTGGATACATTCAATTGGCTCATAAAATCAATTTCGGTGGGATAACCATCGCATAAATTGAGTATATCGTTGATCGATCTCTTCGTACGACGAGGACGAGCCTCGAAGGAATCTAAGATCATCCTCTCGTCGCATTCCTCGGGAACGTGTTCCAAGATCATAGGATCGAATATCGGATAGGATCTCTTAATGCGTTCGGATTGGCCTAGATTTAGGTGCCACGTAGTACTAACGAGCATGCTATTGAAATTTTCGTTCTTCAATCGTGGCTCCATCGACGGTAATTGGATATTTTCCAATTCGTGGCCCTTCGCAATACCAAGTCCTAGATTTCTACTGTAACACAAATAAGAATCGGCCTCTGGCACGGTTTGCCCGCCAGGAGGAATAATGGATACGTCGTAACCATCGATTTTTCCCGGTTTTGTATGTATCGGTTCGAAAAGTATCTTCCTCCTCGACGAATGTACTTTGTTATCGCTATGCTTAAAGTAATTCTCTTGTTCGAAGATAAACGTCACGGGTGTAACGCGAAATTCCAATCTCTGATTGGTATTCAACATTTTCGTAACGGCATAGACGAACGAGTTGAAATTTTTACAACGCAAAACGTATATTGCACCGCGATCTTTATTAAATAATGGCGGACCGATCCAACATGGATCGCCAACGTAATATCCGTCCTTAGATAGCAAAGCGCCCAACGTTATTTTCTTGCATTCGATCAATACGTTCGGTGCATCGTTGAATGCAATTTTCAAAGCGTCAGCTAGGGACAATCTATTACGAGCGCCGTATAGTATACCGCATATGGATTTATTATAATTTATCGTCCAAACGTGGGGGAATATTTTGAAGCAGGGTTGTAAATTGTATCTGTTCGAATGTTTCGAACACCTTCTTATAGAACTTTTCAAACTTTCGGTGTAATAAGAGTCGCCGCATATTACCGCCGAATCTAAAACGGCTGAATTCCATCTAGACGGATGGCTGAGATATTGCATGGCCAATACGGCGACGCTAACGGCCGCTTGATTTTTACCGGCACGATTACCAAATCTAGAATCGTAACAACCAATCGTACCCCATATCGAATATATCAAATCGTTAACTTCGATCGCATAATTGTTCCAATAAGTTTTCACGGTTTTCCCTTTTTTTTCTCCTTCTTCTTCCTCCTCCTCCTCCTCCTCCTCATCCTCCCTCTTCTTATCGCGGCATCTCCTCTTTCGTCTCCCTTTAAACGTAGCTCTCTTACAGGTTTTAACTATTTTCGGAGCATGATCGAAGGTCCAATGATAATCCAAATAAATCCACATCGGATCCTCTTGGAACTCGGCGAAAGGCGACACGTTGATCGATTCGACGTGCAATCGATGTATAAAAAATCCCGTTGTCTCTTCTGTTTGATTATAGCACATGTTTTTTACCATCTGACAGATACTGGAAAAGATACATAAACAGGCCTTCCCGTCGTTCGAAACTTTCCTTCCCTTGTCGTTACATTGATAAGGATCCAAATAGTAATAGGAGTTAGTCGATCTCGAATACCAAAATCCATAGCAACAATTAGTGAATTGTATGATACCGCTGCTATACGCCGTAAAGTGTTTCTTCAAATATTTCCTAACCTACGAAATAATGCCGTAAACTGTAATTACGACGTAATAAGGATATGTGTGTGTGTGTGTGTGTGTGTGCGTGCGTGCGTGTGCGTGCGTGGGAATATCATCGAAATTCGATCGGGTTCGCGCTTACCTGAAGATAGAAATCGTTTCGATCGGTACGGGGATCGACGGTGAGTTTGATCAAACAGGATGCGCAATCGCGAAAATCGAAAATTCTATTCATCAACGTTACGTTTCTCAATATGTGTTCGGTGTGAAATTTCGGTTCGTGAAACTCCCTGTAAAGATTTTCGGCGACCTCGATCATTTTGTCGATCATACCTGGGAGGGGACTTTGTATGACGTCCCGTTTAATCGTGACTGCCAAAATAGCTACGAAATAGCAACGTTTAACACTTGGCTCTTTCACCGTTTCGCGATCGCTAAGTGCTACGGTTCCATTAACGAAAATTGGTTTGGGTTTGGGAACGGTAGGTCTGAATATGGCATCCAAATCGTACGGTTCTGGATATTCCATTTTGTGTATCTCGGCTAACGACGTAGTTGGTACGACAAATTCGTGTAACCCTTTGACATCGGAACAATCGGGATCTAACTTTTGAGCGTAAGAAATTGTAATAACTCTCATTACGAATTGTATCTCCTCGGATTGATTGATCTCCTTCACGATTATCCTTAAAAATTCGTCGATGCAGGCCGACGTAATGATACGTAATACTTTGGTCTTATTCACGATCCACCAAGCGAAATAATTATCCTTAACTTTGGTTACGCCAATGTGACTATCCTCGCAAATTACGATCGCCCCGGTGTAAGCGGTACTCTCGAACACGTATTTCAAGGACATCGCCAGGTTCCAACCCTCGGCGGCGTAAAGCGTACCATAATGCAACGGCACAAAAACCGCACGAAATATGTAATTGGCGATCTCGAATTCGGGCAAAAGGCCATCGTACATCTCGGCGACCGTCGAATCTTCCGTAGCCAATATACTGTCGAACGTATAATCGCAACTGGCATCGAATAGGCCTTTGATTGTACGTACGGACCAAAGTATAGGATCGTGTATCAATGACCATGCCATTATGCAAAGATCGATAGGCGTGATAACGGATACGTGTACCTTAAACTTTCTGTCGTATACTTTTCTCCTTATCATCGATCTCATCAATTCCCGCGGATCTATATTCTCCTTACCGTAGCGTATATTTTTTTTAAACGGCGCTAATACCGGTCTGGTTATTTCATTTTCCAAAACAATCACGTCCAACATCGAAGCCTCGTAATGTCGAATAGGAGAAAATCCTGGTATAGTCATGTCATGGTTAACGTCCAATTTACGTTCGTTCGTGACCCATTCTGTCAATTCGATCAGCGACGTTTCCGAGTCACTTCCCTTCATATCTTTCAAATCGATCGAGTCCTCGATCGGTACCTCCTCCTCGATCCTCTCGACGCAATATCTCGTTTTCTTCTTCCTCTTCCTTTTCCTCCGACGATTCTCCTCCATGTGAGCTATGAACATGGTGTACAATCTGTACGGTTCGTTAATGGATCCTCCTAAATTATCCTCCATCCTATTCAACATCGACGATAAGTCACAAAATTCCATCAAACAGGCATAACCGTTCTCATTAGATTTGCCATCCTCGTCGCACCCATAAGGATCGAAGAAATAATATCTACCGTTAGCCTTCCAAAAGCCATAAGAGATACTCGTTGTGACCAATATACCGGTTTCATTATTTTCCATAAAACGTTCCATTGCGTTATCGAATCTATCGGATTCGCAACTTTCCGGATCGGCGTATACAGCTTGTTTCATTATAACGGTGTATCTCGTTTCGAGTATCTCAAAATTGTTAAACCATCTGAGAAGTTTGTAACGTAACTTGCCCACCCGTTGATAGATCTTATCGGCCGCATAAATGAATTCGTCCAAATTGTTGTCGGTAAATTTATATACGTCCAAACGAATTTTCGCCAACAAACACAATATGGCCGCGTAATAACAGGATTTGAAGTGGCACGGTTCGATCGCTCCACGATTTTCAAGGCACATGTTCGAACGAAGTACGGCGATATTGTCGTCGGTTACCTTTAAGATACGATTTAAAAAAAATATATATATATATATATATATATATATATATATATTTATTATTTGTTGAGGCAACAACAAATGTTTCATCACCTTGAATCCTTCCTCTTTCCTATCGAATGGTGACTTCGATTTGGGCTCTTTCGTTTTTGCACTTTTTTTTATTTCCACCTCGTCGTCGGTATCTATCCGCGTTTTTGATACCGATTTATCTTTCTGAACGCATTCAAGAAAAAAAGAAAAAAAAAAGAAAGGATTATTCGAATATATTTATATGGTAGTTTATCTTTCTAGAAAAATCATTTGAGCGTGTAAAAAAAAAAAAAATGAAAAAAAAAAAGGATGTATCGAAATAACTGACCTGTTCTAACGGTTTATAATTAGGGAAGAGCATTTCGAAGAGTAGATTTTCTGTGTCGCATATAATCTTCTCCATAATGGGTTCCCCCTTTTCACTTTTCGTCAATGAACACTTACGTTTCTTCCTCTCGTTACAAGAAACCGGTCTTTTAACGTAAATCGGTGTTCTAATCGTAGGCCCGAGCGGCAACAATTCCGGCATGATACGTATTCCCACGGGTACATCGGGAATTTTGTCAAGAACGTAACCGTCCCCTTGATCCTTAGACGCTAGTGCGTCATCTCTTTCTACCGGATCGAAATCCTGTATGTAGATATCGTTGATAGCCCTTATTGGCATCAAACAGATCGGCAAATCGCGAGAATAAAAGTACTTCCTCTCGTTTAGCTTGATTATTTTCGTCGGCTTGTCGAGATCGTCCGAAGCAGGTAACAATACGTGTACCACCTTCGTTTGCAAATCGGCCGCCGACATGCCGAGTTTCCCCTTAACTTCCAATCTGGAATCGATCGAGAATCTCGATACCAACGAGTGTATCGATCGCTTCGCGTGTTTCGCGTCCAAAAGTTTGCAAAGCGTCGATTTCGGTGGCATCACGTAAGGCGGTGGATGAGCGTATTTCAATTTTTCCAATATCCTTTCGGGATGTACGATCCTTCGTTTGAATTCATCCTCGGTTTGTACTTTGACCTTACCGGTCAACATCGCCAAGTTCAAACGATAAGGCGCATCAGGTTGATCCCTTTCCTCTGTCATCAAAAACGGGCTAACGATCGGTCTATTTTCGGCCTCCTCCAATAGCTTCAAATGCGCCTCGACCAATGCCTCCACGTCTTCCTCCTCTTCGGCCTCCTCCTCCTCCTCCTCCTCCTCCTCCTCCTCCTCGACTTCCTCCCCTCCGGCCTCATCCTTTCTCGCCTCGTCCCTCGTCCCTCTCGCCTCCTCTTCCTCCTCCTCCTCCAAACGCTTTTCCCTCGACAATTTGTCCCTTTCCAATTGGGCGAGATCGTCGTCGGTGACCGGTAAGAAACTGGTTTCGAACTTCCTCGACTTACCGTCGTCGGGTATCTCGACCCTTTGTTCCGCTGCCACGTATTTGTTACCAGGTTGAATCGAATCCAACGTGACGAAATGTATGATGAAATCGTTCTCGTTGTACTCGAATATCCCGTAAACAATATCGGCGAGCTCTTTGATCGTATCGACTACCGCGAAGGACGAAGGATAATCGAGCAATCTCCAACCTTCCTCGTCGCTACCGTAAGGATTGAATAAATAATATTTCTCATTTTCCATCCATACGCCGTACATTAGCCTTTTATTTTCCAATATCAATTCAACGTAATCGTCGAAATAACATTCCAATGCCTCCGCCAAGTTCGCGAGAGGATTCGCGTGACCAGTGATAAGATTCATTTTCGTATTGAATACTACATCGTTCTCGGCGAATTTCAATCTAATCGGTAACATCGACAAATCCAAATGGCTCGGTACAGGTAACATCCTTAAAATTTTCGCGCCTCCCCCCTCCTCCTCCTCCTCCTCCTCCTCCCCGCCCTCGCCCTCCCCTTCCTCTTCCTCCTCGTCACCCGCCTCCGTTTCCTCCTCACCCTCCTTATCGCCCATTCCCTCTCTCCTATCCTCATCGCCTTTCAATTTCGGTTTACCTTCCTTTATCCAATCGATAACGTTCTCGTAACTCTTGTTACCGATATCCACGATCTGATCGAGATCAATATTTCTCCATTCCGACGGATCCTTCAATTTTCTATATGCCAATGCGACCAAAGCTATCGTCAAACCTTGCTTACCCCTATGACGTTCCTGATAATCAGGGTGCAAACAGTTCTTCGTACCTTGTACTATTAAACGATGCGGATTGATCACGTTGTAACCCGTTATTCGTATTACTTCGGCGGAATCCATTATCATTGGTTCTACTTGATCCTTCTCGATATCGGTATCTCTTCCTTCTTCTTTCTCTTCCTCTTCCTCCTCCTCTCCCTCTACCTCTTCCTCTTCCTCTTCCTCTTCCTTCTTCGATAACGGAGTACTAGCTAACACGAAAGTTCTCGGCTCGTCCTCCCTAAACATATACCCAGTCGCATTTTTCATCAGATCCGGAAACTGCGTCTCCGCGTCCGAATATTTATCTAATTCGTGTCGCACGGTAGGCGTCATGTCCAATAATCTTGTTTCGGCCGTTCCCTTAGTCGATCGAATAGTCGGTGCCGTGGGCCTACGATTCGTATCCCTATCCCTGTATATTACCTTTTCGAACGGACCCTCGTGTGCCGTACCGGTCTTCACGTAAAGCACCTTTACACCGTGAATGAAAAAAGGATCCTTGTCCTTGCTAAGTGTATTTTCTAAAATGGTCTCGACCATTTGATCGATCGAACTGTTCATCGTAACGCACGCTGCATCTCTCCCGCCATCTATCACTTTCCGTTCCTCGCTATAATCTATTCTAAATCCTTCATCGTCGCAGGCAAACGGATCCATGAAATAATACGTGTCGTCTTGCCTCCAGATCGCGTAAAAGAATTTCTTCATGTCCAATATGCCGGCCCTTTCGGTGGCAAAGAACTCGCGTATCCCGCTGTCTACGGCAAGTTTACCCTTCTTCTTACCGGAACCCGGTACGACGTTTGGCTGTAATTTGACCTTGGCCGAGTAAACCCCGAATATAAGATCGCCCATGAGATCGTCCAAACGTAATTCGAATTCATCGTCGGCCAAATTCTTGTCCAATGCCCTCGCGAGATCTATCAGGTATATGTTCGACTGATTGAACATCAGATCGATCAGAGCGGTCGTCCATTTGTTCGTATTGATCAAACACGAGTAAACCAATGCGGCGAGTGCTATTATCAGATGACCACGGCCGCGGAGCATCTTCGGTATTACGGGATGCGTCAAATGGTACGATCCTTGTATGACGGCGCGAAATTTCTCTTTAATCTTATAACCGCTCGGCCGTCTTCGCGGTTTCCCGAGGTATCTCTCCGGTTCGCCTCCGTCAACGTCGGACGAACTGTACGGTTGAACGGCGCTTATAGATATCGGATAAATTACGAACGGTTCGTTCCCGACGTCACTCTTCTCGAGTATCACGAAATATACTCCCGTCAAGTCCTTGACCAAAAATAATTTAGCCGAGCCAATCTCGTCCCCTTTGACGGGCTCGCAGGTCTCCTTCCTTGCCTGACCGTCGAATATATTGAAATATCTCGGATCTTTCCAAATTGCCAAATTCAATACGGGCGATGTCAATATCCCCGAATTGTACCTCCTGAAGAAAAGTTCCAACGCTTTGACCAAATGCAATTCGGTTGGATCATCGGAACGAAATTTACCCGCGTACGTAGGATCCTTGATCGTTACGTTAACGTTGAATTTCTTTTGCACCCGTACGACCCTCTTCAAATCCAATACAGTCAAACGCCTACGATCGTTAGTTTTAACGTCCTTGTACGATTCGCAATAAAACGCATCGCCGTCCTCGACTATCTGATCTATCACGGACTCGTTCCAACATCTTGATTTGTACAACGCCGTTGTCGCGAAAGCGGCTATCGCTATAGCGGCACCCTATCGTCGATAATAAAATCGTCAGACGGAAATTATAATCTCGAATGTTACTGAAATGTACGATAACGTTTTTATTCGTTTATTTTTTTCTTTCTTTTAAATCGTAATTCGTGGCCAATATCCTAATACCTGATGACCTCGAGAAAACGGCGAGAATTTCGACGTGTTCAAATGGATCAAGCCAGAACGTATGCCGTATTTAATGCACGGCGGTAATTCAGCTTTTATCGCGGTCAATGAATAAGTGTCGATAGATAAATCGAGAAGATCGTTCAACTTTTCGTATTCATTTTCTAGATCCTCGTCTAATTCATCGGTACTCGGTACATTGTCCTCGGCGGCAATAACGTCGCCCGTTACTCTGCCAATTGCATTTATCGTATCAGCTGAGACCACTCTATCGCATTCGCAAAGTCGTTTCAACTTTTCTCGTAATTTCGCCTTCTTGATTTTTTCCAATTCCTCTGCCGACGTTTCTCCCTTGGATCCACCCTCGGCCATTTTTCTTTTTTTTTTTTTTTTTAATCTTTTCGACCTTCTGTTATATTTAAGAAAAAAAATTTTTTTCTTTTATTATTATTTTATTATTATTATTATTATTATTATTATTAGTAGTAGTAGTAGTATTGTTGTTAACCTAACCTTCGTAACACCTTAATCGATACGATTGGATCGAATTCGTTAAAGTTTTTATTAGGTTTTTTTTAACTTACTCACTTACTCACCTTGGTTACTTAAGTTTTGCGAGAAATTTTTTGACACTTTTTCCGAACGATCCTTTATAAAAATTTTATTTTATGATTCGATTTTATTATATTATTACAATTTGGAATACTTGAAATTTAGACATTTGACATTACGAAGATTGTCATAATTACATCATAGTGAATTCTTACGTTCGCAGGGTAACGATATATGTTGATCGATAGATCTCGTTATCTCTTCTTTTATTTGCAAACGTCTCTTCATCGTTTCGACATGTAAAATTCCTATTAAATTAAAAATCCTTTAATCCTGGCTTTTAACGATCAAAAATTCTAAGATGAAGTTTCACGATATTTCAACGCAATGCAACGTTTAAATTATCCGAAAATGGACTCGTATATATAATTCAAAAAGTCATTTATTAACCGGTTCGACAGCAGGATCAGAGAGAGAGAGAGAGAGAGAGAGAGAGAGAGAGAGAGAGAGAAAAGAACGAACAAAATGTATTAAAATGGGATAAACAATAATTACGGAAGGTAAGTCGTTAAAAAAAATTTATTTCGTTATATTTCAATCGAGTTTAATGTCCTGTAATAACTATTAATTGTTAAATCGATCGTAAATATCTATATTATAGTGCCTCCATATATTTTTGTAATGGGATATCCGCATGCATAAACAATATATATTATATACGATGAGTCATAATGAATTTTCTTACTTTCCAGAAATCATCGTTGAATTAAAAATCCGTAAAGTATAATGTTGAGCGACAGAACTTGTGAAAAATACAAGGAATGGAAGAAGGAGCAAGAACGTTTAAAGGGTACGAAAAAAAAGGGAAAAAAATCTAAAAAAGTGACGACAGATTGTATCGAGGAAGAAAAGAAAACGAAGACTATCGTCAAAATTCGTTATCGTAAATGTGAAAGAAAAGGGAGAGCAAAGAAACGGGAGGAAAGGGGGATATTCAAAGCTAAGCCAGTTTCTTCGATCGATTTGTTATTTGAAAGAATCAAACCGTCGTTAGAAGTAAGATATCAATTTGTAAATCCCCGACACATAAATTGCTTCGTCGAAACGTTACCAGAAATCGATTTGGTCGCTTCGAAAGAAACTACGCAACGAGAAAGTAAGTAATTCGTATTGATTCATTAATACTTCGATTGGATTATCAATTTCGTCGATTGGTTCGTAGAAATAAATTCAATGATTCTTTTTTTTTTTCTTTCAATAATATTATCGATTAATGCGTCTAATCAAAACACCATTATATGTTATAATGATTAAATGTCGATAGCAAAAGGTTAGACGATCGCTAACGCTTTCATTGATCATTAATTTAAATATATATATATATATATATATATATATATATATATATATATATATACTTACTAATATATACCGCGTGTCTCGTTTCAAACGACATGACCAAATATATATATATATATAATATATGATCCTATTGACTTTTGTAAAAATAAAAGAAATTTTTCGAATAAATATTTCCTAAATTTTGTGAAGATGTAAGTCTAAGTTTTATCGGAAATGTTTCGTAAGATCTCGAGAAAAAAGAAAAAAAAAAAAAAAGAAGAGATTGATTATTTTAGAAAACTTTCGACACGTCCAAGGACGACTTTTCGATATCTCCTCAGTATTAATAAAATTTCTTTCAAATAATCAAATATCGCAAGATGTCTCTTTCGATCGATGGATGACAACACCGTTAAACCGACCGATTGAATAATTTTCTATTGCAGGAGGGAAAACCGAGCGGAAGTATCTTAAAAGAAGAAAGAAAAAACGTAAGAAGAAAATTTCTAAAGGGAAAGAGGAAGAGTCGGCCGATCGTAAGGAGGAAACAATGTCGCAGGAAAATGATGCTGCTGAAAAAGCCGAGGATGAAACGAGCGACGAAACGAAGGAGGAAACAACGGCTAACGGAGAAATTTTGGAGGAGAGGAAGGAGGACGATCTTAGTACGTCGGAGAAACGACGAAAAATCATCAGGAAGAAAGATAAATTCTGGTGCAAAAAATATCAGAAAAAAATCGAACCCGAAGACGATTCCAAAGATGACGAATGCGAGAGTATTTGTTCGATCGACAGCGAAATTTGTCTCAAAGGTTAAAAATAACGCCAGAGTATTTCCTTCCTTTTCTCCTCTTTTATTTTTATTTTTTATTTTTTTTTAATCCAATCAATCCCTTTCACACATATATCTTTTCATACGACGGCATCGCGAATCTTTTTATTTTATTTTTTTTTCTTCTTCTTCTTCTCATAAATTCACCCGATGATATAAATAAATATAATCTCTCAAATACGGGATAGACTAAAAATGTTCATAGGGTGTTTTTAATGAATCAATCACTTCCTCTCGAGACGTTTTCGAGGCCAATTTTTTTTTTTTTTTTTTCATTGAACCCAAAATAAAACTCTAAAACTATCTCGTAAGGTTACTAGCCCAATTATGATACCGAAATATTTTGAAAAATGGTGATTCGATTGATAGAAATTATCGAGAAACTTTTGGCCCGTCTTATAAATTCTTCTTCGTTTTATTCTTGTCTCATAAATACACTCGTGATAAATTTATTTTTATTATATCTCCCTCGTTTCGCGAAAATTCATAATCGACTCTTTCCGATAAAATTGCAATTCTACGTAATATTAAATTCGTATATAACATCGATTTCATATCCTACAATACGAATTAAACTCTGTAACGTTTGATCGATCTCTACGTGCCAAAAAAAAAAAAAAAAAAATCGCAACGTACCTACGGACTTTTTAATTCGTTTCAGTACAATTTTATTTCACGTCGAGACTTATTTTATCTTCCTGAGATAAACTAGACCTCTCTTAGTCAACCGAAACGTCGAGCGACAATGCGAATTAAGATTTATTTAAACGAGCTGTTTTTGCATTAAATATAAATATAAAAAACCGATTAAAGGATTCATTTCCGATCTTATTATATCGGATGCAATAATTTTTTATGATATTCTAGGACGACCAGTTTTTTATCCAACGAAATAATAACGCAGTCAATTATTTCTCTTCTTATCGTATTACACGTATCACATATATCTGCAAAATGTATGTTGTGTGACATCTTTTTTATTTAATAACATTTACACTTTTTTTTTTTAGGATTAGCATTAACCGTAGAAGATAAAAAGAAGATCGAAGAGAATCGTCAACGTGTCCATACTTCGTCCGAGGAGTGAATTAATTCTAACGACAACAAAAAAAAAAAAAAGAGAAAAAAAGAAAAATAAATAAAAAAAAAAGGGAAGATCGAAGATGCGACGAAAAAAAAAAACAAAAAAAAAAAGAAACTTCAAGATCAAAATTCAAAAGGGAACTCGTAATATAACAATGAATCTTCACATTTCTGAATTATCACGTTCATTGCCTAAACTAATTCTTTCTCCTTTCATATTTATTACATAAATATTGTACAATTTAGAACGCGCGCACATGCGCAGGAGAGAAGATAAGAGTAGGAATTAAAAAAAAAAAAAAAAAAAAAAAAAAAAAACGCTTATAAACAAATATATGTAAAATAAGGTGAATCAAGAATCAAGGCGATTAAACGATGGTTAGACAATATTGAAGTTGATTAATAAAATTAAAATATATAATTTAAAATATCTAATCACGAGATATCAAATACAGCGAGTACATAATTTTATATATATATATATATATATATATATATATATATATATATATATATATAAAATTATAATACATATATACGGTTAGATAAACCAAAAATAATCTTTTGATAACGAAATATTGAGACGATCGAAGTTTCGTGAAAACGTATTCTTTTCGATAAAATAATTGCTCGCTTTGCACTTGTTAGGATATAATATAAAATCCATTATACATTCGACTGTAAATAGATAAAATAAAGGATAATAGGCCACCGATGCCGCCAATCGGCGTTCCACCTTCTATCAAACACGATCGTTCTAACGACATAATACGTTTATCGTATCGCAATACCGAAAAGAATTCGCTTCTAGCTTTATATACGATTCGATATGATCGTGGAACAACTCAGTACTCAAACGGTTGCACGATAGAAAGAAAGCTGCACTGACATTCTGCGCTAACGTTCGTGTGATTTTTAAGAAAAATTTATCCATCTCGATCTTGCGATTCTTACTAATCGAAGATATATTAGAGAACATCGTCGTCGTCATGTTATCTTTTACAAATATATCATTGCGTAAGTATTTATCTGTCTTAACGCATTTTATTATTAATTATTATACAATTGATTATTACATTTGAAACTCTTTCTCTCTCTCTCTCTCTCTCTCTCTCTCTCTCTCTATTTCGAGGGCCTGATGAAACTATGAAATTACTTAACTTTACACACGCTTCGTTCTCATCGAAACATGTGTAAAATAATAATTATAATAATAATAATCATCATTAACATATAAAGCGTATCATTTGACACGTAGGCGAAGTTGTTGTTTTTTTTCTATGTATTTTCTTTTATTTTTTTTTTTTTCATCGCATAAAAATAAACAATTTATTTACTTCTTTCGTACGATGATTATCTCAAGAGATCTGGCGTAATTACGTTTATATATTTAAAAAAAAAAAAAAAGAAAAAAAAGATCGAGAAAAAAAAATAAAAAAAAAAAAAAAAGGGAAGGACAATGAATATTCTGATTGCTTCGTCGTGAGCTTGAATAAGAAAATCGTTGTATTATCATTCTACAATATAATTGGAGGGTATTCGAATGGACGGATCTCGTGATCCGTTTGTTGTAAGAAAAAAAGGAAAAAAGAAATTGTTCGAATTAATTACATCATACAAAATTTTTATGAAGTTCGTCGTTAAAAAAAAAAAAAAATAATAATAATAATCATCGAATCAATATCACGCAAATACACGACGATTTTAATCTTTGTCCGGCATACAATGGGCGAACGAACATTAATCTCATTCGCATGAATCATCGTCGATATTTGTCGAAATTATATAAAATTAAATGAAGAAGGAAAATAGAAAAAGAAATAAAAAGAAAAGTATAATAAGCAGAGAATAAAAGGAAATAGGACGGTGCGTTGTTTTTGTAAAATTATTGACTTTGCAGGATTCAGAAAATTTCTCAATCGGGATCAAATGAAGAAGCTAAGAAGCCGAAGACGTTTTCTAAACGGAACGATCTATTACGTCGTTGGATTTTTCATCGGTGATATTACCATTGGCTATTAAATGTAAATATTGAATTTCATCGATTTATACGCTACGATAATTGATTACATGGGGGGGAGGGGTTGGGGAGAAGGCGATTATGATCTTTCTCTCTGAAGAAAAAGAAAAAGAAAAAAAAAAAAAGACAAAAATATTCAAAAAAATTACAAGTTCCATTCGACGTTTTAAAAAAATCGTGTAGCTGACTAATTGACGGATGATCCTCCAAATAGGTACGTAAAATTCTTAAATCTTCTTTTTAATTATCTACGTATAGACGTTTCTTCTATCTTCCCATAGGTTTTTTTTCCACACTGTAGATTATACTATATTAAATTATATCAAGTTATATTAAAATTAATTTGCAGTAATAATTGGTTTTAACTATTCTTTCACGAAATATACTTGTTCCATTTTCTTTCAGAAATCAACGACTGATACATAGAATTTATTTTTCGTTTAGATTTATTCGTTTTAAAGTCGGTATCGTGGCAAAGCTGAAACGATTTTTATTTATTTATTTATTTATTTATTCTTTTTTTTTCATATATCATCCAATCTTTTTTTCCTTCTTTCAATCCGCACAGATTTATGATATGAATTATAATTAAGTGCAAATTTTTTTTAAATATCAATAAAGATGTTCGACATAACATTAACGAATATCACGAATTATTACGAATAAATGTAACGCTATATCACATTGTATATTTTTTGTAATTTTTTTTTTAATGTTCGACATAATACGCAGCCATTTGTCACTTCAAATTGGTACGATATATTATATTCCCAATATGCTAATATGCATAAAAACAAAGTAGATAAATTCATTTTGTCGAAATAATTTAATACTTCAATCGCCAATTTGTTCTCCCTACTTATTTTTTTTTTTCTGTACGTTTTTTTCTCTTTATATTCTCTTGCCTCCAATAGCATTTTAATTGTATTTTAATCTCTACTTAAAGGCCGAGAATAATAAGGCAATAAAAGGAATATCAAGCACAATTCCTAGAAATATGTGATAAACACTTCTTCTAACCCATTAATCACCGAATGTTATCGCACTTGAACCGTGAAATATACTGCCACGCGTGATTAAAAAAAAAAATAATTATAATAGATAGAACTATTAAGAGATCGCGAACGAAATTGATACATAATGTTTTTTTTTCTTTCTTCTCTCTTTCTCCTGCGGAAAAGAAAGTACGCGCGAGATCAAAGTATGTACGAGCTATACCGAATCTTTGGTGACGATTAAATTAAATTAAAAAAACAGAGAGAGAGAGAGAGAGAGAGAGAGAGAGAGAGAGAGAGAGAGAGAATAAGATATCTAAACAGTTTCTTCTTCGCTCTGAAAAAATAACGATGTAGATAAATTGACGATACCGAAAATAAAAACGCGGAAGAGAATCGTTAAATCGTGAAATAAACAAAATTGTATTGCAATTAAAAAAGGAAGAGAAAGAAAAAAAGAAGAAAAAAAGGGAAGGTCCAATATAGTTGAATTCGATGCTATGGTACAACTTTTAAAGCTTTTTTTCTTATTTTATTGCAAACTCATTGTTTACGTTTAACCCGGGGCGCTAAAATAAATTAATTACAGCTTATAGGTAAATTATTATTGATCCATATATTACATAACACGAACAATTCCGATCGTATCGTTAACGTACGTACGTATTATATTTAATAAACGATCGCCGATACAAATAATAATCGTTCGATACCTACTTATCTTAATAAAGTATCTCGTAAACGGTGTACATAATTGTTAGATTTTATAATTCTTCTTTTCCCTCCCCTCCTCACCCTTTGCCTCTTTATCCCCACCCCGCGAAAAATTGCATGAAACGATAAAGTTCAATAGTGACAATTATTATTATTATTATGATTATTATGATTATTATTATCATTATCATCATCATCATCATTATCATCATCATCAACCATCTCTTTGGTTTAGAATCGAACTTGAATCGGAGAGAGTATAAGAAAAAAAAATGATAGGCGAGATAAAAAGTTATAAGGAAAGAAAATCGATCGATTATAACGTAATGTGCAAACATAAAAACATATCATATATTTTAACAGTTGCAGATCAAACATTCGTCATATATATACATATATATATATATATATATATATATATATATATACCCACATATCGGCGTCCATGAAAAGTTCCACTCGTGGAAGATTTTTCTCTTCTCTTACGTAGAAAAATAATACCAATTACTTCGCGTTCGCATATACGACAGAATAATACTTGAATAATACTTCCGATCGATCAGACGTGATTAACGAAAAGAACAAAAAAAAAAAAAAAGAAGTCTATCCTGCATGTCACTTTCGTTAGCGATTGGATCGGTCGAGTAATAAACTTGATCGGACGACAACAAATTCGTCGATTTTACGTCATAATTTGGGTTATAAAAAAAGAAAAGAGAAAAGAAAAACACAAGAAGAAAAAGAAGAAGAAGAAGAAGAAAAAAAGAAGCGTTTAATAGGAAGATAAATAAATCACGATGGTCACGCTACAAGCGGTTATTCAAAAATATGAATGCCTTTTACATTCGTAAAGTAGTAATAATTTTGTAACCTTTACTAATTGATGATCACAGCTGATTTATATATATATATATATATATATATATATATATATATATATATGGTTATCAGCTGATGAATGACGTATAATCGAATATCACAAAAGAGTAAAAGTAATCGAAAATTCGATTTCTTCCTTAATCGTCGTTGTCATAGACATAATTGCACGTATCAATTTAATAATAATCGTTCTCTTACGATCACAAAGGATGTCTATCGATCAGATAAAAAGTACAATCGCATGATCTTTCTTGACCACCGATGATATATTCAGTGAATTCTTTCTTCTTATATATTTTCGCGTTAATTTTGTTTCTTCATTTTTTGTTTTTGTTTTTCGCCGACACGTAAAACAGGTTACGGGGCATGCAAAATCGGTTTCTACAGGTCCTCAATTCCTCCCTCCGCCCCCCACCCCTCGCCCCACTTGGACTTCCTTTTAATAACCGACGTCACAACTGAGAGATTCGGTAACCGCATTTTATTGTCGCGTTTTACTTCCAAAATTTTACGTGTATTCCGATATAAGTCATCGCGTAGTATGCGCAAAAGTAAAAAAAATAAATAAAAAAAAAAACAGCAAAAAAATATGAGAAACTGAATTGGAGGGGAGGAGAGAGAGAGAGAGAGAGGGGGGGAGAGAAAGAGAGAGAATAAAAATCAAAAGATAATAGAAATGCAGGCCACACGTGTCTTATAAATTTCCTAATTTCTTCATAACCGGAAAGTTCTCTCTACGATCAAGTTTATAAATCAAAATAAATAAATTAAAATTTTCTTTCCTTAAGAGAAGTATAATTTTGTTGTTAATAAATAACGTTAATAAATAACTATTTAAATTTCGTTTCAATCCCGAATATATATATATATATATATATATATATATATTTTTAAGACTTATTATCAATTAATTATATTCCTAAAGAAAAATTTATCTTTTTTTCGAAAGAAGAAGAAGTTGTATTTGAAAAAGATGCAACCGCGAAATGGCCATATCGATTGTTTTCTATTGACTTACACGAAGGAATCGTTTATACCGAATACAGATATATGTTCGCCGATTAGTTTTAAAAGTATAATATATATACATGGGAAATATTTTGAGAGAAATTAAATGCAAATCAATAAACACAGTAGTAGAGGAATTCTAGCAAACCTTTTTAAATTGACCTTTCTAAAATGAAAAATATGATCACGATATTATTTTAACGAAATATAATAATGCAAATGAGTTTTTTTCTCCTTCTTCTTCTTCTTCTTCTTCTTCTGTTTTTTAACGAAAATAGATACTTCCAACGTAAAGGATACTTACAGCAATATTATCTATAATATTACATATACATATACGCACATGCACGCGCGCGCGCACCCACACACACACATATATATATATATATATATATATAATATATATTGTCACTCGTATTTCGTAAAATAAACGATCACCAATAATTATTACCTCTTGATCCATAGAAATTATTTATTGCGAAAGGAAAAATGCGAGAAAAAGAGAAAAAAGAAAAAAAAAAGCAACGATTGGATATTTAAACATAAACTATCAATATATTTATTCCACCGTTTCTCTCGACCGATAGAATAACGATCAACGTTTGTCGATTTGCGTCACGTGCATTCCCCCTTCCCCTCAATCCTCTCCGTTTCTCTCTGTTGATCTTCTAACAGACAATTTCGGAATACGTAATTAATATGACGTGGAATCCGTGCTTGTAAAAAGAAAAAAAAGGGGAAAAAAAAGAAAGAAAGAAAGAAAGAAACGACAATAAATATTTCCATATTTCCAAGATTTCGTTAAATGCAAAATTTCCAATATGAATCATTATATCGTGTCTAACAGCGTCTTCTCCTTCAATTTTTCTTCCTTCGTCCTATTTCTCTTTTTTTTTTTTTTTTTCTTTTCTTTAGTTCCCCGTACGAAACTTTTACCGCAAATTTTTTTAATCGATTAATATTCCCTCAATGCAGTTTATCCCGATAATTACTTACATACATACATACATACATACATAGATAGATACCGTTTTGTTATGCGATAAATCAAAACTATTTAAAATGAAATCAATTATTAAACAAAGTGGTCACGTGAGTGTAAAGAAAGAAAAAAAAAAAGGAAAAACTACGGTTCATGCAGGTACATAATGCTTGAACAAACCTTCCTTGTGCTCTCGAAGATTAATGAAGCTCTACTTCCTACTCTAATCGTTAAGCCAAAGTACGAAAGCAACGAAGGAATGATTAATTAGAAATTTATGGTAAAACGTCATAGGGATAACAATTTGCTTACTGACCTAGCTCTAATAAACGATAACATCGTAGCACGCCATTTGTCTTTTAATTTGATATTATAATTAGTTTATCTATACATTTTCTATTCTCATTATATAATCATTTTTCTATTGGTATTTACTCATTACGAATTCAAATATCTTATCGTTTTCGTTTAGTCACCCATCTTGAGAAAAGAGATAACAAATATATATACAATGAGTAGTATTATTTATAGAAAGAGTCAATAGTTGTTAAATCATATAAAACGTTGATCAATCCTTTTTTTTTGAGTGTCCTTAAGCTAATTTAATTTTCCTTTTCGTTCTTTTTTTTTCTTTTTTAATATCACAAAAATAAAAGCCCACAAGAATTTCGGATCGACCGTAGATATATTTTGAGCAGAAATAGAAAAGCCGATTAAAAAAGAAGAAGAAGAAGAAGAAGAAGAAGAATACGTATGCATTCGCACGTTAAAATTCATTTCCAAAGAGACACATTAATCTTTCAAACCGGTCTCCATTATGCGTAATAGTATTATATTTTATGTCGATAATAATGATAAATCATTATCGATATTCGTCATCAACAATCTTACATACATTTTTTTTTTTTCATTTTTATGCGCAGATCCTATTTTAAGATCGATAATTTCGTTACAAGCGAAACGGAAGAATGAAATTGTCGTCTTCGCAAAATGTTGTCTAAATTGTTTAATTACGAACCCTACGCAAATAACGTCCGAAATCGACGAAAGAAAAAGAAAAAAGAAAAACTAATCAACAAAACGTTCCAATCGCGAATAAAACGATTTGTCATTATTATTGTGTCAGATATTATAAAAGATATTGCAAGATATTGCATGATCACTTTGCAAACACAACGATTCGGTGAGTCCCATTTGTGACTCTATTGCGAAGGTAAACAAGTAGTTTTAATAACCCCCAGGAAGAGACAAAATAAGGAAAATTGTGTCGAGAAATAGAATTTCGAGGTCAAAGGCTTGATATCAAGCTGAGTTCGTAAGAAAAAGAAAGAAAAAAAAAAGGAAAGATATAAAAGAAGAGAGAGACGTCTAAATATAAGAATTATATATCCTAGAAGAAAAGTATAATCGTTCTTGCGAAAACCAGAGGTATCATCTTGAAAAAAAAAACTCGAGAATAAACTCTGTGAAAATACGCTAACCATAATGATGGTTAAAGAGAAGAAGAAAGAATAATAATAATAATAATAATAATAATAATAATAATAATAATAATAATAATTTCTTAAATGAATTAAAATACATTTGTGAAGGAACATTTTGTTTATCTTTGAAAGGATTGTTGAAATATACATATATGAAAATAATCTAAAACTGATAACTGTGCGAATACGTGAAATAAGAACAACGATATAACGTGATAGTGTTTCATGAATTGCAAATTACAATAAATCGAGACTCTCTCCTCTACGTATGTAAATATATATAAAACATTGCTTAGGAATTTTTTTCAGTTATATGACCTCGATATTCAGCCATCACGTATCTATTTACATGGTCTGTGACATTATTCGAACTTTTCCCCCAAAATTCGTTCAATCCGTATTACAAAATATCTGGTTCATCTTGTTTCTAAAAGGATCGACCTAACTAAAATCTCTGTTAAATATAATACACATATTTTTAAATAAGTTATAAACGTGAATATATTCTCAGTTGATCGTATGTATGTATGTACGTACATCCGGATATAAAGATGTAAATAAAACTGCGTTATGTATTGATCTATTCATATTTCTGCATCTTACGTTAGATATTAATCTGACGTATCGAAGGAAACTGGAGCATAAAAAAAAAAAAAGAAAAAAAAATAAGAAAAAGAAGTTTAAATCGTATTCTCATTATAGTTAACGACATACGATCTCGCAAATAAAAAAGTAATATCAATAAGTACAAGCGTCGTGTGGCCTCGCATTGTATATTCTAAAGAATCGCGATTTATTCTAAGGAGAGAAGAGAGAGAGAGAGAGAGAGAGAGAGAGAGAGAGAGAGAGAGAGAGAGAAAAGAAGCAAGTCTCCAGATCGTCTCGTAATGTCTAGATTTGATACGATAACATACCGAGAACAAAGAAAATGGAAAAAAACGAAAGAAAATGAACGAAAAAAGAAGAAGAAGAAAGAAAAATATATTGTCGCTTTGCCACAACGTGTATTTGAAAATAAAGTGTTTCGACAAAAAGGATTTAAGCAAAGCAACGAACGTTTTTACAAGGAAGATCGTTCGAAAAAAAATGCCCATTTGTCTGGAGATTAACAAAGACAAAAGAAAAATGAAAGTTTGCTTTCGTTTCAAGGTTAACGACAAATAGAAAATAAAAAAAAAAAAAAAACAAATAATAATAAAAAAAATAAAAAAGGGAAGACGGTAGTGAACTCTGGAAATTTCCCAACGGTGGGCGACCCGTTAGGATCCATCCTCGTTAATGCGAAAGAGGACGAACGAAGTATAAAACCGGCGATTAAGCGAGAAGAACGAACGACGAAACGCATCTTCGTTGCTGACAAAAAACCTGTTCATGAAAAAATAGAACAAGACGAACCTTCGAGCGAAAGAGAATAGTAGAAAGAAAACAAAGAGAAAAAACAAAGAGAGAGAGAGAGAGAGAGAGAGAGAGAGACAAATCTCCATTCTGGAGAGTTGTCGATTTTTTCACGCTCTGTATCATTTTTTATTTATTTCTTTTTTTATTATCAACATCCATCGTCAGCAAAAATTTTAAGGGACTCGTCTAAAAGGGCAAAAAGAGAGAAAGATAAAGGAGAGAGAGAGAAAGAGAGAGAGAGAATATAAAAATGGTTGGAGCTAAAAGGAAGAATATAGACAAGAGAAGGAAACAAAAAATAAAAAAGGATGATGAATTTAGTTGAAAAGAGAGGGAAGGTAATAAAAAAATGGTGGGAGAAGTAAACGCGAACGGATTGGTCGGTGTTCCACGTGCTTTGAAAGCACAGAGGCTGGGATAGACGGGCAGGTCTAGTGGACTTGGCATGCGAGTGGGGACATCGATATGTTTTTCAAAGAGTCAGCCGATCCACGTTTCCATCACTTTCGCATGGAATCGCCTAGCGTGCGCACCGCCGGCAACAGGAAAGATTACTATATTGAAGTTTTACTCGCGACAGTAGATAAGTGGAATTTTAATACGCGATACCGAAGGATCACTACTCGTACGTTACCGGACAAAGAAATAGAGGATATATAGAAATTATCGGCAAGCCGATTGATTTCGAAAAAGCTTGGGAGAGGAGGAACGAAGAAAACAAAATATATATATATAGAGAGAGTGAGAGAGAGAGATAATAAGAAAGTTAGTCCGATTAGAATTGGTGACAATTCTCTCTGAGAGACAGAGAGAGAAATAAGAAACAAATATATTATAATGTTATTAATATATTTTGAAAGATAATCATTCGTTTTCTAGTGAATTTTATAATTCGCAATATCGATAAACGATCGTCGATATTTATTCATTCCATTAATGTACATCCTTTGTGTTAATTATTCCTTAAGAAAGAAAAGATCATTGTGAAGTGTGTATACTTTGCACCATGAAGGATTTATTAATGATTTGGAATACGCTGACGGGAAGGAGATGTTCTACGATAAGTAATAATTTCGGCATGGCCGGTATAAACGAACAGGATGAAATGACGATAATGCGGAATACGAGAAACCGGAGAAAGTCTTCGGTCGTAGTGAATCAGTTCTTCAATACGACGGCGACGACGACGACGACGACGACCTTACCGATACGAACTAATGGCACACCGAGGTGGTCACGAAGTGAGTAACATTTTTTTTTTTTTTTTTTTTCATTATTCTCTACCGAAAACGAACGTTGAACGTGAATGCGTTTAATTTGCATATTCGCGACTTCTGCACGACTTTCACATTGTTTATTTATTTATTTTTTGTTTTGTTTTCGATAATAAAAATTGCTCGGACATCCATCCTTTGATATACCGTAACAACAACAAAAATTAAATCTCTCTCTCCCTCTCTCTCTCTCTCTCTCTCTCTCGATTTTTTCATACATGTGTACCATCTCCTCGATTTTCATAAGCTATCTCCTCGATTATAGTTATATAAACAGAATAAACACAAATTTTCAAGCATTAGAGGTTTGCTTAGGAATACGAGATACGTTAGATCGGTATGCGGAAATCAATGTGAAAAATCCCCACCCCCGCCCCAAAAAAAAATAACGGATAGGAACAAGTTTCTCAGGGGTATTGTGCAGCGCAACTAAATTTCATTAAGCATCTTCGAAAAAGTATCCTCGTCGACGTTCGATCCATACAATTTTTTGTCTATCGATCGAAAACTACAAGATGGAGAGATCGCGTAGATCTAACGAATCTACAAATTGACGTGCATCGTTGGTTAGTCCGTTGCGATGACCGAATCGAAAGTTACAACGGATGGTTGACTTTAGGAATTAAAAAAAAAAAAAATAATAATAATAATAATAATAATAATAATAATAAAAGAAAGAGGAAAGAAAAAAGAAAAGATAGAAAGAAGGAAGAAGAAAAAAAAAACAGAACGAAAAAAAGTAGTCTACTTCGATTGCGCTCCGTGAAAACGATTGCAACTTGTCTCTCTCATACATACAGATAAATAATAGCTAAACGTTTCGTAAAAAGAAATATACACCGCGAGATCCACCGACCGATAACACTTCGCTACCTTCGGCTAAAAGCTGACACCTTTGATGATCGAGGAAATCGAAATAAAAAAAAAACATACAAACAAACAAACAAACAAACGATCATTATCCCCGGCGATGGTCCAATTTTTTTCTTCTTTTTTTTTTCGTTCGCCTATGTTTCTAAGAAACAGAGGAAGGTACGACACGCAATGAGCATTACGGATCATTTTTTTCTCTCTCTCTCTCTCTCTTTTTTTTTTCTTTTTTTTTTTTTTTTTTTTTAATGAAAAGAAAAAAAAAGAATTATACGACGTGATAAATGTTGCCTTTTTTCTAAACATCCACCGATAGGTACGAATTAATTCTCATCTGGCGTCTTTTTTCTCCCTCCCTCTTTTATTCGTTTTTCTACTCTGCTTTTTCTCTCTCTCTCTCTCTCTCTCTTTTTTCTTATTTTTTTTATTGTTTTTTTTTTTTTATTTTTTAATTTCGTCGATAATAATATTGCCGTCGTTGTCGATCAATACTAATTATATCAACGGCATCGTAATCCCGGTCATCCAGAAACAATGAAATTCGTCCCGTAGGAAATAGGAAAGAAGAATTTTTTTATAAATATTCCAACGTGATACGCTTTAAACTTCGTATTGATTAAACCGATGACTAGAATGAAGCAATTAATACTCGAATCACGCTCATCATTCAGAAAAGCATTATTATATCCTTCCGAGAGAAAGAGATATATAACTTGAATCAGAGTCCTTGTAAAACAATGTAAGATGTCTCAGAGAGAGAGAGAGAGACTCTCTTTCTCTCTCTCTCTCTCTCTCTCTCTCTCTCTCTCTCTCTCTCTCTCTCTTTCTCTTACATTAACGTTCATATATCCTCGAACTTTAAACTAAACAGAAAATAAAATTTATGTTAACGTGAAAGATTAAATAAGAGATTAAAGAGAGTTTGCGTGATAAACCTTGATTAAAAAAGATAGCAAGACAAAAATAAGTATTCTCTCTCTTTATTTCGAAATATTTACATATATATATATATATGTGTGTGTGTGTGTGTGTATGTGTGTGTGTGTGTATTTATATATATTTATATATATATATATATGTATATATAGAAAATTTATAGATAGATGATTAGAGACTTTGTTAACATATGACACATATTTCCTTCGTTCGAGACCTTTCACTGTCTTAACTAAGTACTTTCTTATTCGTTTTAACGTATGACCCGACCGAAAAAGAAAGAAAAAAAAAAAGAAAACCTACTCGCGCGTTATTACATATGTCGCAAAATTGTATTTGCGAATTAAAAGAAAAAAAAGGACCGTTAGAACCGGCCCAATTAACTAATACCAACGTAATATGTTCTCTAACATAAGTAAAACTTTTTTTTTCAAAGAATCGAGAAAGCGATCGAATAAACCACTCGAAGGTATTCCATCTAGATCGAATTGTTACTTACAAGTGTAAGTTACGTGTGAAATGTGTGTTCTTAAAAAGAAAAGAAAAAGAGAGAGAGAAAGAGAGAACAAAAAAATATATATAAATACAAGTGTTCTTTACAATAGCAGAGCAAAGAAATTTTTGCAGCAGCACGATGAACTCTCAGGAAAAGTATACGTCTCACGAATAATAGACAAGAATTTAAACAAAGACATGTTAAGCTATATTTATATATATATATATATATATATATATATATAAAATATAGCATAATACAGCATATCTTTGTTCAGTATGCCAAAGGTTGTTATATTATTCGTAACGCATACACTAGATAATCGTTAGTTCGTTGCATGATTAGAATACGTTATCGTGCCTTCTGTGAGGTCAATAAATAATTTGACATATATATATATATATATATATACATAATTCATAATAAATAATAAGTTAATTATACACATTGTCAAAAAAGAAAAAGAAGAAGAAGAAGAAATAGAAGAGTCGGGTGATAAACTCGATTGATTCGATTTTAATCTATGTCAAAAAAGTAATTCGTACGAATATCATATTTCTATTGTCATCGATTTTTTTTCTCTCTTTTTTTTTTGCTATACAATTTTTCACCGAGTAATTAATTCGCGAAGTATTAATTGATGCGCCAAAAAAAAGAAAAGAAGAAGAAAAACATTCTGATGAATCGAAAGATCACGCACAATATGTATCAAACGTTCTAACGATGGCGTAGTTGATAATACCATATTCGGACGACGACATTGAAATCGTTCGTAAAAAAAAAAAACACTATTCTGGTTAGTTCAGTAAACCGGTTTTAAACAGGAGAGAAGAAAAAAAAGGATAAATGCCTGACCAGAAATTTCCAGTGAATTCTCCAGTGCCGGTCTTGTTAAATTATTATACGATGCACAAAGACAAACAACAAATTTATATATATATATATATATATATATATATATATATATATATATATATAATGTGTATATTATAATACATATATATACATAATATACATAATATATATGTATGTGTGTATATGTTAAACAATTCATCTCATTCTAATTTCTAATCAAACATAACTTTACTTGTTAAATACATCAAGCGAAATTAATAAAAAAATTTATCTACTTTAAATCGAGTTCTTATACACACACACACACATATATATATATACTTACAATCCATCAAAAACGTCTATAATTAACTCCCCCTTTAATTTTTTTCATATAGTCTGATATTGATCAGGGTTATATCCAGGGTCATAACTTTAAATTACTACGTTCTAGTAATTTTAATAAGGTCGTTATGTTAATAGACAGGACAGCGAACTGTCGCGTCGATTTCACGCAATATAACCCCCTTGTTTACTCGATACGAATAATAGCTTCCATTGTGAGTATATATATATATATATATATGTGTGTGTGTGTGTGTGTGTATGTATATAGCATATATATAGCGCGGATTCTGCACCCACTCTCTCTCTCTCTCTCTCTCTTTTTCTCTCTCTAGTACTCTCTCCATTCGTTTTGGTTCCGTACAAGATAAAATGTCAGTCGATATCTGGCTGTTCGGCTGGTCGTCACTCGTAAGAGACTTAACGCAACATATCTCAAATTTTATTACTTTTTCTATATTATATAATTATTTGAATTATAATTCCCTCCTTGCCGCTCCCACCCAGTCCCCACTCATAACAGATATCATAACAAAAGCATCTTTCCGTTGATTATTACGATTCGATCCAAACAATCGATTAATTACGTTAATTAATTACGATAAAACTCGTATACTATACATACATTTCGATAAATAAATAAATAAATAATTCCTCGAAAATGTTTTTTCGATAAACGTTCGAAAGGATTATTATAATATGAGAAAAATGTATGTTTTCATTTTCACCTCTTTCACGCGGAGGAGCGGCTACACGCCGTTCGAACTCGTGGATTATCTCGAAACTCTTCTAACACTTTCACGTTTGATCATTGCCTGCCGTTGTTGTAACTCGTAAAAGTCATCGAGATTGAAATTAACATTCCTTCTTAACTTTGAAACAAAGTGTACGAGTTATGCAAAAACTTATATATCACATTTTTATTGCACTTTTTTTTTAAACGGTTGCATAAAATAATAAGATAGTATTGTAACTTGGCTAAACTCGAAGAATAAGAGAAAGAGAAAGAGAAAGAGAAAGAGAAGGAGAAAGAGAGAAAGAGAGAAGGAGATAGGATAGAAAAAGAAAGAAAGAGAGAGACAGAGAGAAAACTTTTCAGTTGGACTTATTCGATTTGCGATGTCATTGCCGGAGTCGTTGACCTCGATGCAATAATATATCAATCCTAACGCAACAAGGAAATATAATAGTAAAAAGAAACAAGCACCGCGAAGAAACGAAAACTAATCGTATCTTTTGTTCTTGTGCAATGTCAAAGCATTTTAATAAATAAAGGAATTAAAAACTAAAATAAATAAGAATTCAAAAAAAAAATAAATAAATAAATAAATAAATATTCGCGAGACGATTCGTTTGTAATCATGATTAAATTCGTTTGCGATTTTTCTTTAAACGAGCGCACAGTTCGTTCAATTTTATCGGATTTTATGCAAGAAAAAAAAAACCACTGTCAGATTATGTCCTATGTGAAAAATGTGACTATGATATCTCTTTATATTTTTTTTTTTATTTCGAATAATACGAATTTTATCAAGAGATACCTGCCCGTTGGTAAACGCGTTCAGAGAGACTCGAGGGACATATTCGAGCTTCGTGTTATTGAATATTCCTGATTATAATTTTCTCGGACGATCCGAGAATCGATTTCTTTTAGCCAAATTACGTCACGAACGTTATGTCATCATGCGTATCATGTCATTTCTAACATGGGGGGTTTCGATAATTTTGAATAAAAGTTCGAATGCAAATTCGAACCAGAAAATATATATATATATATATATATATATATATATATATATATATATATATATATATATATATTGAGATAAATATCTAGCGTAATAAAGAAAATCAACTGAGGAAACGAAGGTAGAAATTATTGGTAAAATAATTATAAGTATCGGAAAATTCTAGTCCAATGGTAAGTTATGCTTTCTATCTGTATCTGGCTTGTAAAATTACGACGGTCGTGCCTCGATTACCGGCCGGAAAATTGTTACCACATCATTTAACAGGACCACACCGGTAAAACGATCTTGCAATCGTTTGAAAGTAAAAAGGGGCCAAACATGTCTCTTTAAAAGGCGAAAAGTATTCGAACGACATTAGTCTCTCTTATTGATGCGTGACCTAGTGTCTAAAAGAGTGTAGAATCTTCTAGATCAAACGTATATGGAAATATCAATCCTTATATATATATCTTTCACTCTATATATATATATATATATATATTTCTTTTTCTTTTATCCAAGCAAAATCTTTTTTTTTTCAAAGAAGATAACGAATTTACTTGATGATTATCACAATGAATTCTTCGCTAAGTTTCCACGATGTATCGACATTCCTATGCCGAATGATTTATAACTCGATTATTTAACAGTTGTACACGAGAATCGATTATTACGTCGTTATCGACACATATGTAAATTATAAGAGTACCTTTTTCTTTCTTCCTATCTCTCTCTCTCTCTCTCTCTCTCTTTCTCTCTCTCTCTCTCTCTCTCTCTCCTTCTTCTTCGAAGAAACGACTTATTCATTGTCGCATCACTCACAAACACACACACATACACACAGAGAGAGAACACATCATCGTCATCATCATTATCATCTAAAGAAGATAATGTCAGTGAAATAATGAGGTCGTAGAAAGACACTGGAACTTTATTAGTTCCTTTCGCCGTTCTCGCATCATTATACTTTAATTATTTCTAATTTCATTCGCGGTAACTATTCGAAACGTTATTAATTTCAATGGATATAAAATAAGCTTGAGGAAACTTCCCTCGTTATTTCAAATTTTACCTTAGGTATCCAATTAATATCGAAATATAATGCTAATCGTTCGATCCTAATTGATAAACTGATGACAAAGTATTATAATATATATGTATTATTCATATATATATATATATACGTATATTTTGAGAAACTTATATAATAGAAAAGATTTTTAAAATAAATGCATAAAATTAGATTCAATCTCTCTCTTACTTGCGGGCAAAAAAAAAAGAACAAGATACAGCGTTATCTTTCATTAAAATACAAAACCTTATTTTCGTCGGAATAAAAAAAAAAAAAAATAAAATGAGAAAGTATAAAAAAAGACCCTCCAAAAAACACGTTCCATCGTATTTTTACTAAATGTTATCTACTCTATTACGTTGGTATACATACAATATATCAATTACGTGACGTTAATTAAAATAAAATAATTCTCCCTCTGTTGCGATTCAGCTGATAACGACGATCACGATTCCGTAGAACACGATACGACGTTTCACAATCAACTTCTTGGCAAAAAAAAAAAAGAAGAGAAAAAGAAGAGAAAAAGAATTTTCAACGCGATTTCGTGAGATTTCTTAGACTTGACCGGTCATGGAAAGGACAATAAGTTTAAACAGAATTTTTCTTTCGTGCCAAGAAGAAACATTGAATTTTGTCGGTATCAAAAATACATAAGAACGTAGCTGAAAAGTTTTTCACTTTGTTGCACTTTATTGCAACGACAAAGTTCACGTGAAACGCTCGTAGAGATCAAGTTAGAAATCAGGAACGCTATATATTATTCGATGAATAAAATGCGTGTTCGATGAGTATCTACGAATGAAAAGAGAGTGAGAGAGAGAGAGAGAGAGAGAGAGAAAAAAGGAGAAGGAAAAAGATATCTCTATAAAACGCGACACGCCTAATCTTCGAATACGATTTAACATGATCGATAGCCTTCCGCAGCTTATTATAATTATATTATCCGCCATGATACGAAAATAAAAAAAAAATGATCTCGCAACTCACGTTCCTCCTTCTCTCTCTCTCTCTCTCTCTCTCTCTCTCTCTCTCTCTCTCTCTCTTTTTCTTTTTTCTTTCTTTCTTTCTTACTTTCTTTTCTTGTTTTGATTCACAGGTATTTTCATGCTAATGACGTTAGGATTAATTGGACTAGTCTCTGGCTTTTTAATTCTTATCTGCCAACCTTACGATGCACTCTTTCAATTTAAAGTAACATTTGGCGAGGGGGGAGAGATATTTGAATTCTGGAGAAAACCTGACGTGGATATTTTTCTGAAAGTCTATCTATTCAATATCACCAATCATGACGATTATTTATCCGGTAAGGATAGCAAACTCAATTTCCAGGAAATTGGACCTTACGTATACAGGTGAGTAATTAATTAGCACTTCTCTCTCTCTCTCTCTCTCTCTCTCTCTCGCTCTCTTTTTCCATTGAAAAAAAGACTAGCATACATAAATCTTGCCGTTCGATATATAAAAAAAAAAAAAAAAAAAAAAAAAAAAAAAAAAAAAAAATAAGAATTATATCTGGCCTTAAACGTATGCATATGCACGGTCATGTATTGTAGATTTTATAGATAACGAGCGAAGCTACCGTTGGATGTCGTATTTGTGATATGTTAATTTTCGTAATTTAGGGAGCACATGGAGCACGGTAACATCAAATTTAACAGCAACGGCACAGTATCCGTTACGCCACTTCATCCTTTAGTATATGTACCGGAAATGAGTAATGGCACCGAACAAGATATTCTCATCCTACCAAATATCGCACTTCTGGTAAGTATACAAATTTATGTATTTTCTTATTTTCTCTACGATCCATCCTAATGATATTATGGATAATATGCTTAACGTATCGTTAACGTATATGATTCGTGAAACAATGTGAAAAATCTTGCGTGTCTGACGATTTAATTTCAAATATTATTCCTGATCCGTCGGCATAACGAAAGGAAAGATGAATCGAAAAGCACGAACGCATGATATATACTAACATATTTTCGTATTATTATTCATAAGAATCATGTAGATATTCCGGATCGTATCGTTTGCACGTAAAAATTATTCCATATTCGCGAATTAAAATATTTCCTCCCTTATTTTACTTTTCTAACGTTTCTACCGTGTAGAAACTCTTATAAGCGTTGGCCTTGGCAATGTCATAGACTCTCGATGTGATTGACCTTTCCTAGCCAGACAGACTGGACGTGTATATGCGTAGAAAGGATACATATAAGGATATATATATATATATATATATATATATATATATATATAAAATAAAATAAAATAAATATCATTTCTCTATCTTCGATCTTCTCACGAATTAAATTTCTCGTAGCATCAACAAGAATGAAATACTGAATTCAGTAATATCGAATCGATTTTAATGTTATGCTAAACACGCCTTGAGATATCGATTATTCAGTCATTTCAGAGAGACGCACGTGCGAACAATCACACAGAGAAAGAGAGAGAAAGAGAGAGACAGACATATGTCTACACATACGATAAATACTTCCCGAATTTTTATCATCGATGAATCATCATCCAATAACGGCAAATCCTATGTACGTATATATATATATATGTGTGTGTGTATATATATACATACAAAAGAACAAAGATAAAATTACCTTGGATCTTCCTTCGTTTACGAACAGCAAAACATCCTCAATCGTATTTACGAGCTTCGCACGTAACATACGCTAACGTTCCACTTTCCTCCGAAGTTCTGCCCATCCCTTCTCCTTCTCCTTCTCCTCTTCCTCCTCCCCCTCATCCCCTCTTCGTTCCTATCTTGCTACTCCTTTCTACTTTCCTACGAAGAAATTACGCGAATTAGTATGAGGTAATCTAACGTTGCACTCTTACGAAAACCTTCAAGGAAAATATTCTAATGCTCGATGACATAAAAGAGAGAAAGAGAAAGAGAGAGAGAGAGAGAGAGAGAGAGAAATTTTTCTTCAATTAATCGAAAAAAAATTGCACGATTTTTTAATTAAATCTCAACTGAAGAGGTAGATGTTAAACATTTTTTTTATATCACAATTATTGATAATACGTGACACGAACCACATAAATTTCATGTAAAAGCGACATCGTCCTGCGCGTGCGCGCGCATGTGTGTGTGCGTGTGCGTGTGTGTGTGTGTGTGTATATACATTGTATATATACTTTGATACCCCATTATCCATGGTCCGATTAAATTTTAGTCCAAGTTATTTCACGTAAACGTTAAATGGGAAACGTTAACATATATGTACATAGATACGTCATACTAATTATATCAAAATCCAAAAAAAAAATTAAACAGAAAAAATTGAAGAACGTAATAAGTTTGAACGAAAATTTGCACGATGAACGGATACAATTGAATCTTTTTCGATGTAATAATTTTAATTTAAAAAAATTACAAGACAAACAAATTTGCTTCGCTTTCTTACTTTTAATGCCAAATGAAATCTCCCGACGATAATTTTATATCACTATAAATTATTATTTTCATTGGAAAGTACATACGATTGAAATCGGACCGATAGAAAATTTAATTCGTAACCATGGATCACTTATCCGATCATTATTTTGCAACGAATTTTCATCGATGCCTTGCTATCATTGACTAACTGTCGGTCAAAAACAAAATGCATGTTCGCTATTATGACGAAATATTGCGGGTCATGCGTAGAAGATGTAATTTCACGTATTGTGACATGGAGAAACAGCCGATCACTTTATTTCCTTTCGAAATCTCCTCCTCGACAAATTTCCTAGAAAGTATATATATGATATATCCCATTGATATCATACTAACAATATCCCGAATTATGTACACTTTATCTCTTATTTCCTTTCGGTTCAATGCAATACCACAATAATAAGAATTATAATAATAAATAGATGTAAATTGTGGTGAAATGATAATCAAATTAATCGTATCAAAAATGTAGTCCCTCTCTCTATTTATCATTCTCTCGTTCTTCGGCTATTACCTGATAAGCCAATTAATTGAATAATAATAAAAGGAAATGAAAAAAATGTCGAATGAATAACGTAATTCATTTCGTGTCAATGAACTTTCTCTCTCTCTCACTTTCTCTCTCTTTAAATATATATATATATATATATATATATATATATATATATATGTATGTATGTATGTATGTATATATGTATATATATTATAAAATAAATGTAATTCGCTATTACATGTTATCAATGATATAGCTCAAACGATTCATTCACAAATCAAGAATCATACTATATTAATAGAGGAAGAAAAGAATCATCTAACATAAATCAAACGAGAGAAGATCAAAGATGGAACGATGATGATCCCCCAGGTCACAGTTATATACGAGTCATACATATTGTCATAATTAATGTTAGCCCTCGTTTTTGCCCTAATCGCTAATCTGTCATATAAATTGGAATAACATTATTTACAATACTGCGATATACGATGAAAATAAGTTCAGAGTAGAGGATCTAAACGGTATAAGTACGTACGTATGTATTCAAACAAGCGAATGTAAACATGTCACGTAGCTAAGTGTAATCGTTGCTATGCGTACGTACGTACGTACGTATATTTTCTTTTTCTCTTTCTTCTACACTTTGTTCCTTTTGTTTTCTTTATCGATTCTTGCCAGTCTTGGCCAGATCGTTGTAGAGTGAACATCGTATTAGATCGGCGTCTAACATTATTTAGCTTTAAATTTCCACATTTATTCCTCTTTTCCTCATTTATATATAAACATATATTTTATATATTTTCCTCAAACATACATATGTATATAAACAATGTTTAATTATTATAATTATTATATTTTAATTAATTAAAATTAGTTACGCGCAAACTATGGACCTTCGTCAAATAAATATCCGATATTCCACGTATATACAGATTATCGATATAATTTGTATCCTAGAATATAGAGATATAAATTGTTATTTTCAGAGCATAACCAATGTAATGAGAGAATCAACGTACTTGACAAGATGGGGTTTAAATATGTTGATCCGTCAAACGGATTCGAAACCTTTGGTACCGATGACTGCTCGCGAGTTTATGTTCGGTTACGAATCTACCCTGGTTACCCTTGGAAATCAAATTATGCCATCGTGGATCAAATTTGATAAACTCGGTCTTATCGATAGAGTAAGTTTGATGTACGAATTATAGTTCGCGCGTTTAATAGTTATAATATAGCTGTCTTTTAATTAGGCTCGTATCATCGATTTATACGTTTAGGAACGATAATATTAGTTTAACATTTATTAGATATAAGAATGCATTAAACGTATCCGATGAAATATTTCATTAAGCCAAGAGATTTTTATAACAATATAGATCGTTTGCTCTCGTCTTTTTATATTTCATAGTAACTAACGAACTCTAGCGCATGATACATCGAAGGTAATGAAACTTCTCGCGAAAATTATCGTGTAATAATAATATTTGTATTTGTGCGTAATGATTTTTCAAGAACTCCGTTATTTCATCGTTACAATCCAGACTTATATAATGGAAAAATATTTTCATCGTCGCGAACATCTCCATTCTTTTTTTCTTGTTTTTTTTTTCTTTCTTTCTTTCTTTCTTTCTTTCTTTCTTTTTCTATTTCCTTCAGATGTACGACTTCGAAGGTGATTACGAGACTTTTTACACCGGCGAAAAGGACGTGAAAATGACAGGTTTGATCGACAAATATAACGGCAACGTCAACCTTCCCCAATGGAAAGGAAAATGTGCGAACATTAATGGTGCCAGTGATGGAACTAAATTTCCAACTTATATACAACCTAACGATACACTTCTTTTCTTTCGTAAAAGTCTTTGTCGTAGTGCTCACATGGTGAGTTTAGATTATAGGAATCGTTAATCCTTCTATAACGCCATATTACTTTTAAATCACACACTTGTGTGTGTGTGGGTGGGTGTGTGTGTGGGTAGGTGGGTGGGTGGGTGTGTGGGTGTGTGAGTGTGAGTGTGTGTGTAATCGTTAAATTATACTTTTAATCTATCGTCAGAAATTTAATTGTTACTTCACACTGTTAATAAATTCTTCTTCTTCTTCTTATTATTATTATTATTATTATTATTATTATTATTATTATTATTATTATTATTATTAATATTATTATTATTATTATTATTATTATTATTATTATTATTATTATTATATCAATATAAATAATGTTATAACTTTCACATTATATAATTATATACTAGTATGAATAAATACTATTACTTTCACGTTATATAATTTCTGTGTACACACGCACCCAAAAAATTGGGTTATAGAAGGTTAACATTATTTACTCTTACGTATATATAAACATATCAACGATAATGAAAATTGAATTTTGACGAAATAAATATTACAGACGCGAACAGGTGAAAAAGTTATTAAAGGCTTATATGCTTACAAGTATAATTTTATGGAAAACGAAATGGATAACGGCGCTTATAGAGAAGAAAACAAATGTTACTGTCGAGAAGGATATTGCTTACCACCAGGTTTAGTGGACGTAACCGCTTGTTATTACGGTAGGCTCAATTACTTTACAAAATGTCTTCTTTTTCTTCTTCTTCTTCTTCCATCTTGATTTACAAGTTTCTGACAAATCGTTCACCTTCAATATGCCGTTTTTTTTATTATTTCAAGGCGTAATGTTATTTGCATCATTGAAAAATGTGATATTAATGGTATTAATGGATGTACGATAATCGATTATTATTTTATTAGAATTAAAAAATTACACATTCATCTATCGTAAATATGTAAAAAAAATGAACAAAAAAAACAAAAACTAAATGTTAAGGATAGTTATGAATCACTTTCTGACGTAACGAATCGATCGATCGTTCATCTAATTTTTTTTCTACTACATGAAAGAATATTCTAGAAGAATCTGTTGCAACGATTATGAAGCATTTTTGCTTTTTTTCTTTGTCTCGTATTTCATTTCATTTTATTTTATTTTCTTTTCTTTTATTGTTTCAGGTTTCCCAATAGCACTGTCCTATCCACACTTTTACAAATCTCATCCATCCCTACTCGAAGCTGTTAACGGTTTAAAGCCAGATCCCAAAAAACACGAATCTTATTTTTATATACAACCAAAATCGGGCTTACCGGTAGATTTGGCTTTCCGTTTTCAAATTAACATGGCATTGCAGGAGATCGGACACATGGCAAGAGTAGAAAAGTTTTCCAACTTCGTTCTTCCACTTCTTTGGTTCGAAATAGTAAGTATCGATGAGTATCGTTAGCTAAGCGATTATTATGATCACGAGAGATCAATTCCCGAGAAAGTCTATAAAATAAATTGATAATTGCACGATTACGACGACGCGAATATCAAAAGGAACGACGCATAAACTTAACGGCGCGGCTTTTAAATCGTCGACTGTCTCCTAGCGCCGTCTACGGATCATCTCTCGTACTAATTTTCGTCGAATATTTATGCGCTCTTTTACGAATCGTATTGTTCTTTCCCTTTTCTTTATTTTTTTTTTTTTTTTAATTTTTCCAGGGAATGTACGAGTTACCAGCGAACAGAAATTCGATGTTTTACCTGTATTTAAACATACTACCAGTACTGCAAGAAATCGCTATATACGTCACGTTCATCGTTGGCTCGATTTTTCTTATCTGGAGCGTCGTTAAGATACTTCTCTATCGTCCGAAAGAATCAACGATTTACGACGAATGGTTCGAGGATGAAATGCAAAAAAAGAGATTACAATTTTTTAACGACAGAAGGTCTTCCATGAGAGTAAAAGAAACGGAAAGTTATTATAGTACACTGCTTAGTCGATCAGAGGACAAACCGACGTTCGACATGTTAGAAGATTTATCAACAGTAAAGAGCGAAATAAACGTTTGATCGTAAACAATACGATCGCGTATCGAGACGTAGAAAGAGGCTATCGTCGTCAAGAAACTATACACACACGCTCGTCGATCTAAATATCATATCGTAAATCATTCAATATTCGAGAGTGAAATATGGCCGACGACAAAGATACGAGTCTTCGATAATACCAAATAAAACGAAGAGCCTCATCCACTCATTCCCATTATTCTTACGACAATGAAGATGTCAAGAGGACAAAGAATTAAAAGAAGATCGTATCGTGTTTTAAATCGAGGTACTTACTTCTTTTAATTGCCATTTCGTTTTTGTTTTTTGTTCTCTTTCTCTCTCTCTCTCTCTCTCTCTTTATCTTTCGTCCGCAGGACATTGGTCAAAAGTAATTCCAATTCTTGATTCCAAATGTCGGATCCTATTGAAATCGATCGATTTTTTTTACTCTTATAAATCCTAATACGAATTTTTCATTTCGATTAATAGTCGTTGAATAACGTTTAATAATTTTCAATTATTGTATCAAAGAATGATAAATGGTAATTAGATTGATTTTTATTGCAAAAGTAGTATTCCTACTTTGAAGTACGTATTGTAAACACACGTTGTTACATTTACATTTTTACATTTTGTTACTTTATAATGATTTCGATAAAGAAGTAAATATGTAAATATGTAAATAACATTTTAAAGAAAGTAAGCTGAGTTTTTCGTGAATGAAGTTGATAATAATTGTTTGTGTACTTATTGCGTAATGAACAATAATATGTGACATGTATATGTAAATCAAGTATTCTTCGATAAAGTGTTATAATTCAGGGAAGATAGATAGAATTCGTATTTGACGAAAAGTAAATGATTAAGGTCGAACGAAAATTAAATTATTATTATGATATAATATATTTTTAGCGAGAAATTGTGTCCGCTAGCGATCTTGCCAATGGGATAACCTCAAAAACGTGGACAATAGTAAGCATACAATTTTTAATAAAGATATTTATAAGAAATTCACCGTGTCATTCGTCTATTATTTTTCTTTATTTTAAAAATATATTCAAGGAGAATCCTAAATAATGTTATTTCGTTTAATATAGTATATCATAATAAATGGAAATAATGAGTATGTCTTATATATGCAGCGACTGATAAATACATAAATACAATTTTCCGTATAAATATACTTGTACAATTGTTATATATATACATTTTATCAAATATATATATATATATATATTGGGTTAGCAACTAAGTGATTGCAGATTTTAAATAAGAATCTATTGACAAAGTCCGCAATCACTTAGTTGCCAATGCAATATATATATACATTTATTATTGATATTATTTTTTACAACAAAAGAAACATTATCCGTTATATAATTCTTGTTTAAGATTTCATTTTTATTTTCAGTTTTTTTTTTTCTTATTATAAGTATCATCAAATGAATCATTAACTTTACGTTTCTTTCTATCCTTATGTACTTTAACCTCATTTGTAAGCTTTTCATTACTGCTAAAAGTTTTTGATTTATTGTCTTTAGTCGTATCTTTACTGGTGGAACTTTCAGAAGTTAAAAGATATTCATAAATGTTTTTTGTTTTATGATCTTTTTTCTGTTTATTACTTGTCTTAGATGCACTACACACTTTTTCCTTTGCAGTTTGAACATTGTTTTCATTAATTACCCTGGCTGAAACAAAAGCAACGTTATGATCTTTTTGATCTTTTATTCTTGTTTCGTTTTCTTCACGTTTAGTCTTAGTTGTTTTAATTTCATTGTTAATATAAGTCATATTATAATTTTTATTGGTCTCATCCTTTTCATTAACTTTCGCTTGATTACTATTTTTAATTTCTAAGGCTGTCTTAAATGCTGTATAATGAGAACTATTGCTTGATTTATGAGGTAAATATGACATGATTCCGCATTGTTTATTTTTTTCCTTTTCCTCCATACCATTATTATATAATTCATTTTCATCGTCATTGAAATTTGTAGGTACTGCTTTAGATGCTGTTGTTTGGGAGTAATCTTCAAGATTAATATTATTTTCCTTCAATGTTTCATGTATCTTATCACTATTAATAGATGAAATCTAAATACAATATACATCTCTTAAAATATAATGTAAATATAATACACATATAAAACCTTAATGATCACGTTTACATAATTAATACGTTATACATACCAATTTAGACATATCAAATTTGTACTTGTTAAGAAGTCTTGTACTACAGAGCATATTGTATTCTAACTGGCAAGCAATATTATCCATAGCCTTTATTTGAAAATCTCTCCCAAATTTTTCACATATACATTTATAATTTTCATGTAAGACTGTTTTTAACTTTTCATAAAAATATTCTCGTAACTAGATCAAATTCAAAATAAAAATATTAATTAAAAAAATTATCTATATACATACACCCATGACACACAATTGTTGTAATACTACTGAGATACGTTGCTTATTAACAAAATCTTCTGCTTATTTAAAGTATACTTAGTTTAATAATTACTTACCTGCACAGTCAAGCCCTTTATTTTAATATCAGTACTATCAGCTGCACGAACATTAGATTGTTTTGCATCTTCATTATTTCTTTTTCTCACCTGAAAATAACACGAAATGAAAGTGTTATCATATGTATTTGCGTATACTTAAATATTACATACCTCTTTGTCACGATTGTTGTTTCGGCGCAAAGCAAATTGCTTTTCAATGAATTCTTTAGTTTCCCGTTTAGCATCGGCGATTAATTTTTCTCTTGAAACGCAAGCTTCTTCGCACTCGCCCCTACAAACGAATAAAAATTGTAACGAATATATATATATATTTTTTTTTTGTAGTAGAAATATATTAATTTTTTTTTCAAATTTTATCCGTTACTCACATATCATCATATTTAGAAAATGCAAAACCATCTGCGCTACTCGAAGATTTATTCGAATATCTACCCGGTCGTGATCGACACATTTCAAATTGCGATATTCTCGCTTGAACAGTATCTTTATTTTTACATACGTCGCAACGATTTTTGCAATTAGGTATACTATCTCCAAAGTATTTAGAAAATACCTGATGTCGACATCTGAAGAAAAATTTTAATATAGATTAGATCAAAAATATCGTATTATTTAATCAAATTATATAAAATACATTTAATTAATTTTTAAATACTTTACTTGGTCTCTAGACAATACGCAACACTTTTTTCAAAATTCTTCCATTGTGCTTCTGCAAATTCTGTTCTCTTCTGAGAATGTTCTTCCTTTATTAGAAATGAAATAGTACCAAATTCTTCGTTAGTGAAATATACTCTACAAAAGGCTGGTTTACCATCTCTACCCGCTCTACCAGATTCTTGATAATATGCTGCAATATTTTGTGGAACTGTCCAATGTACCACAAATCTAGTAATAAAATTTAAAAATTATTCAGATAATTCAATACATGTACACATAAACTATTTGTAATAATTTGTATATACCTCACAGTTGGTTTATCAACACCCATTCCAAAACTGCATGTTGCTGCAATAACAGAAACTTCACCCACTGTCCATTTATTTTGAACTTCGTTACGTTCTTGATTTTTTAATCCTATAAATAGAATGAAGAATATTCGTATATCGTATACTTTATGACGTCAAACAATTATTCGTCTATTTTTATTATTTTCACTTACCGGCATGATATGCTAATGTTGAAATATTAAACATATTTAATTTATTAGCTATAACTTCCGTCGCTTCTTTTTTTCTACAATAAATAATACCACAATTTCTCTTTTCCTGTAAATATTATTTATTAAAATAACATAAAAAAGAAATTAGTAAAAAAAGGAAAAAAAGATGATATAAGAATCATTTTTATTACTTTCGGTAAAGAATCATTTAATGGGCCAAGAGCTTCCACAATAAAATTTTTAAGATGATCAAATGGTTTATCTAATACTTCTAAAAACCATACATCGTAATAAAGATTGGGACGAAACACTGGAATTGAAAATTTTAAAATATTTTTCATGTTCAATGTCTTTAATATGTCAACTACTACCTGGAAAAAAAATATTATAATTAATTATTAATAAATATATATAATAATTTGTTAAAGAATATATGTACCTCTTGTGGAGCTGTAGCAGTTAAAGCAATTATAGGAACATCAGGACAAAGCTTTTTAAATACGCCTAATTGTCTGTAACTAGGTCTAAAATCATGACCCCATTGGCTTAAACAATGTGCTTCATCAACAACAATATAAGATACAGCCTTAGCTTTTTGTAATTTTATTATGAGTTCCTATAATGTAAAAAAAAAGACAATGACATAATTACGGATTACATAGAAATTTTATAGATATAATTACTTGAAAATGCTTTTGTGCTCCCATTTCTGGTGTAACATATAATAATTTGATTTGGGGCGCTTTGGATGATAATTCTTTCATTATTGCATTTCTGTCTTTGGTAGATGTGCTTGAATTTAACGAAACTGCTTTGATTTTTTTATTAACTAAAAAATCCACTTGATTCTATATGAAATATTTTCTGATATAATTTAATATGTATTTGATAATATCTTGTATCTAAATAATTTATTGAATTCTTACATACCTTCATAAGAGCTAACAATGGTGAAAAAACAATTGCAACTTTGTCTTTTTTCATTATAGCTGGTAATTGAAAACAAAGTGACTTGCCTGATCCAGTGGGCATACGAACATAAACATCATGTTTACCTAAAATAATTAATTTAATAATTTTTTTTCTGTCTAGTAAATATATATATAAGTATTCATAATCTTCTCATAATTATATACTTAATAAAATATAATAAGTTAGATACTTAATGAAATATTTGAAATTTAAAAAGAAAAAAACGAGCTCATCATGCATTTACAATAGAAATTTCCAACCTTCGTAAATAGCAGTAGTGGCACGTTTCTGTAAGTCACTTTTAAAGTCATCGTAACCAAATACAGATTTTAATACGCTTGACAACATTTTTGTTGATTATTAGAATAGAATAAATATATAAAACGTCTTACGTTTGTTTATCAATTTTCGCACGATGCATGCGCGACTTCAGCGACAGATACGGACAAAATATGAACTACAAGAGTAAACGGGGATGGTTAAGAAAATTTAATTATCAGTTATTTATTTATCAAATGAGCTGATAATTTACGAAAAATAAAACAAACACATATATAATATTCAAGGGTGATATGAAAATCAGTAGTGGAGATAAGAGTTTCTACTTTTATGCAAATTTTGAGGCTTATTATAATACACAATTTATTCATCGCTAAAAATATCGCAAACAGCATTTACACCAACAATGGTAACGAGCGTAATTGCTGGCCAATTTTGCTTAAAAAAAACTCATTTTGAAGAGAAAGTTTTAATCTAGGTACACGCTGTTTCGAATCTTTGAAGAAGCTTTTCATTTCAAAGGGATTTAATTATAGGCGAACTGAACATAGAGATTCACAGACCAAAATCTAATTAATACAAAAACCTATAAATATACGAAAAACGAATGAAAGAATTATAGATTCTTTAATTTATTAACAAAAAAAAAAAAAAAAAAAAAAAGGAAGAAAGAAAAACAAGAATTGAATGGATAGAAATAAAAATTCATTTTAAATATAACGTTAGTTTTTCTTTCAATTTGAATGATCACAAATAACCCGCTAGAAATCTATTAAGGAAAAATATACACGCATCAAGAATACACAGTTGAATTGTGTTAGTATTTCGTTAGTCGATCTATTTCTTTGTTCGCGAAAGGTGAAAGAAGGTGATTATTTTTAATATACTACGTCGTAATTTTTTTCTTTTGATTTCTCAAAATTTCTTTAATTTAATAAAAGAAACGTAAGAACAAATATATCGTTCTTCTTCGCAGAACATTTATAACATATCGATAACTACGAAAAATATTTATAATTCGAGTCATTTGGCAATTCGTTTTATTTTTAAATCCGATTCAGTTATCGTCAATAATTTCGCACAAATTTAATACAATCAATCTTTCGTTGTCTCATATCTCAATGACATTAGATTTCACTCGAGAAATTATATGATAATATAATTATATAAGTAATGATAAGCAAATATTCGTAGCTGTTACTTTACGTATCGTTGCGATCCTCTTGAATTTTTATTGTAGATACGACAGTAGAATTATTCGAGCAGTAAAGAACGTATCCGTTGGAAAACAGAAAGGATTAAACCATGAATCGTTTAGTAAGTAAAATTCGTCCTTATCGGTTATTTTCCACTGCGAGTCTTCCCGCACCAGAAACGAAACCACCGATTTTATATACCGGCATATTTGTTGACAACGAGTGGCACAAATCAAAATCTGGAAATACTTTTCCTACAATAAATCCTACCACTGGTGAAATTATAGCCGAAGTACAATTAGGCGACGTAGCAGATATTGATTTTGCCGTGAATGCTGCCAACAAAGCATTCCGATTGGGATCACCATGGAGAACTATGGATGCGTCTCAAAGAGGACTTCTTTTGAATAGATTGGCAGATTTGGTAGAACGAGATCATAAGTATCTGGCTTCTTTAGAAACGTTGGACAATGGTAAACCTTATTCGACCGCATATGCTTTCGATGTCCCGGCAACTGTTTCGACCTTGAGATATTATGCAGGATGGGCAGATAAAAATCATGGTAAAGTCATTCCCATAGATGGAAATTTCTTTGCTTATACCAGACACGAGCCTGTTGGCGTATGCGGACAAATCATTCCTTGGAATTTTCCCATGGTAATGATGGCTTGGAAAATAGGACCAGCTTTAGCTACTGGTAATGTTGTTGTCTTAAAACCGGCCGAGCAAACTCCATTAACTGCTTTATATATCGCGCAATTAGTAAGGGAAGCTGGTTTTCCCAAAGGTGTTGTAAACGTTGTACCTGGTTACGGTAAAGCTGGAGCTGCATTAGTTGCGCACAATAATGTTGACAAAGTAGCTTTCACTGGGTCAACAGAAGTAGGAAAATTGGTACAAGAAGGTGCAGCTAAAAGTAATTTAAAACGAACGACGTTAGAATTAGGTGGAAAGTCGCCAAACATCATTCTCTCTGATGCTGATTTCAAACATGCAGTTGAAACGGCTCATTTTGGATTATTTTTCAATATGGGTCAATGCTGTTGCGCAGGTTCTAGAACATTTGTAGATGAAAAAATTTATGATGAATTTGTAGAAAAAAGTGCTAAACGTGCTAAAACTAGAACAGTTGGTAATCCATTCGATGAAAATACAGAACAAGGTCCACAAATAGATGAGACCCAAATGAATAAGATCATTTCTATGATAGATAGTGGAAAAGAGCAGGGTGCTAAATTAGTCACCGGTGGCAATCGTATAGGAGAAAAAGGCTATTTTGTTGCACCAACTGTATTTGCGGATGTCACTGACGACATGACTATTGCCAAGGAAGAAATCTTTGGACCGGTTCAACAAATTTTAAAATTTAAAGATATGGATGAAGTTATAAAACGTGCTAATAACACTGATTATGGATTAGCTGCCGCTGTTTTTACTAAAGATATAGATAAAGCTAATTACTTGATTCAAGGATTACGTGCTGGTACCGTATGGGTGAATACTTATAACGCTATAAGTGTTCAAGCACCATTTGGTGGTTATAAAATGTCAGGTCATGGAAGAGAGCTTGGAGAATATGGTCTTGAAGCTTATACAGAAGTTAAAACTGTTATAGTTAAAATGAATAAGAAAAACAGTTAATTCTTCCTTATAGCTTTCTATACTTTATTATATATATATATATAATATTAATATATATTAAATAATATTAACAACTAAATATATTAATATATATTTTTTTATTTTGGTATATAATGAATAATAAAATATAATTTCTGAAAAAGTAAACTTCCATTTAACACAATTTAGCACAATCTAATATAAATAAGATTAAAACTGAAATAAAAATTTAATAGAACGTCTTAAAAAGATTATTTACATTTTTTTAATTTTTAACGATTCAATAATTTTCCGTGCTAACCTAAAACCTGCCTATATCCTAAATTGTTAAATGAAAAAATTTGTTTTAAACGACTTTAACAATAAAATAGACTCATTAGTTTTTACGATCTTTATACGAAATACAAAGACGAGTCGTAATAAATATGTTTATTTTAACATCTATTAATCATTACCAACTGTTAAGATTTTTTTTGTTAATAAATATAAAAATCATAGATATATGTTTCAAACAAATACTATATTGATTACTGTGTGCATTATTTTTTTATTTTTTATTTTTTATCGTATTAGATATTCGAAAACATTCGTGCAAATGACGCGCCATTTTTTAAAATGTCACTATAACATTTCTTTGATTGGTACGCTTGAATGAAATGAGTCCAACATTCCCGATAAATTGTAGTGTTATCTACTGTTACCCTTATCTTCTATGAAATTTCTTCTCTCAACCTGTGAATGTTCTTTTAGAGTGCATTGGTCAAGTATGGAGTGGTTGTATATCTTATTGGCCATTGATGACAGTTCTCTGACATCTTTTGAAACTGATGTAATGATAAACATAAAATCATGAGTGACACAACAAAAATTTAATATAGCTTAAGACGCAAGTGTTCAGGACAGGTAAATTTACATAACATAATTATTGAAAGATAATATTTTTAAATATAAACCGATAGATTATAAACGTACCATATATAGAAGATATCATTGATATTAAATGATTTATGATCAGTTACATTAACAATGCAGTACGCTGTTATCAGTATGTTAATTGTATATAGATATTTTTCTAATGCCTACGTAATAAGATAACAGTCTTATCAAACTAATAGTTTTATAGAATATTCATTGATTGCTGTTCACAAAGATGACAACTTCTTTTTATAAATGTGTGATTATTTTGATTAAATAAAATTTAATTGTTTAACGAGTAACTACACTTATAAATAATATTGTTAGGTATATCCTATTAAATAGGTTATGTTTACAAAATTCATAAATGTGCTAATATATACATATAAAAATTTTTTATTCTTTTATAAAGCTATAAATTTGTTACATATTTGTTATATATGTGTATATATATATATATATATATATATATATATATATATATAGTATTTATATCTGTACAAATACATATACAACTGGTTGAAAGAACAGTTACTATATATGCATAACTTTGTTATATGTTTATTGGAAAAAAAAAAGGTTGACATTTTAATCAAAAAAGATATCATTCGTATAATGACACATGCTATTTATTTTTCAGCCTGCAAGCCATGATGATTCATATTCCTTGATTTCTAAGAAACTTTAAAAAATCATCATGGAAGAGAATGAATTATACAATGTTACCGTTCCATTTTTGTCTGGTATTGAACCAGCATTTTGGAACTATTCTGATCATGTTATTCTCGATGATCTTAAAATGGACAGCAACTTTATATGGTTGCTTTGTTCATTAGTATCTGCCATATCTTGGATCATCTATATAGTTTATTATAATAGCAGAGTTATTGGTTACATATTAACAAAATTGTTGAATCGTTTTGTTATACGTGATGGATATGTTAAAATTGGTATATACAATAGTGACTATCTAAATGTATATATATGTGAGTGTTTAAATGTTTGATACTTATTCTATTCCATTTCTAGGATCATTTACATTAAGTGCTCTAAGTGGAAAGATAATGTTTAGAGATATAGTTTATATTACAACAGATTATAGCATTAGAATACAGGATGGATGGCTTATATTTAGGTGGTGGAGGAGTTATGTCCCAAAAGATGTATCGGAAGGTAATATTTGCATGTATACATTAGACTTATAATTAAATACTATATATATAAAATATATGAAAGAATTCAAATAATTTATCTTAATGTTTCAGATCTTTCTCATTCAGATACAAGACTTTCAGTAATGTTAAATGGATTCGAATTACATGTATATAATCGCTGTCAGTTATATGCACAATTGGAGAAATCATTTGGTCTCACACCTCAAATGTTTGCAGACGAAGAAAATTTTTGCATGAATGCTGATGATCATGATGTAACATTAGGCAATGCCAATCATGAAAATCGTCAACAAATAAATGCAATGGACGTTTCACGTCACGTTGACAACATAAGAAAAAAGGAAGCTCATGTTATTGCTAGAACCTGGAGAGATTTAATACCTGTTATTAAATTAGATGTTTGCACGGTCAGTTTTAGCAATTACATTATCTTTCTACCCAATTATTGTGAAATAGGGATATATGTGTTCAACCTAGTAATAATTACAGGGGAGATTAGTATTTGGTAATCGCTTAGTACCAACAACACTTTCAATAACCGTAGAAGAAGCACATTTTGTATATTCTACTAAGCCAGCAGCTTCTAGACATGATCATTTTATGCATTTTTCAAAATGTAAAGCAGAAAATTTCAAAGTCATACTAGCACCTAGCCCCAAGTATACAGGAATGGTTGACGATCCGCCTAGGTATATGGGCGAAGGTTTTGTTGTCTTAAGTTCTAATAATATGGAAGTATATTATTATATGGATGAACCTGGATTTGTTCCTGAACATCCAGAAATGATACAATTAGTTAATGGTGATATGGTAGAAGCAATGCCACCTATTTGGGGTATAGATATTAAATGTGGGAAGGGTACAGATTTTAGTTATGGCCCTTGGGCAGATGGACAAAGAGAACACTTATTCAAGTTTTTCTTTCCAAATGATTATCAACCATTGAAGGTCACAAAAACTCCAATCCCAGGAGAGAAAAGACAAGTGCAATCCTTTGATATTAGATTATCAACACTTAATGAAGCGACAGTAGATATACTGTTTAGTAAAAACAGAGAAACCAATGCCGTTCATATTAATGTAGGACCGGGATCATATTTAGAAATTACCATGCCATGGATAGTCTTGCAGGATGGTTATACCACAAAAATAACTGGTCAGTTATTACATTTAGAAGCTACAACAAGCTTGCAATATCGTAGTTTATTTGAGAGCGAAACATTGGAATTTGGAGTGAAATGTCATTATCCAATAAGATGGAATGATCATCAAGAGTGGACTCTTAATTTGACTGGATGTAAGGCCACGGCTAATTTAGTTTATTCGCACAAAGAATTTTTTCAGGATATGATCAATGAATGGGCCAATAAATCAAGGCCCGATATCTTGCACTTTGTTCCGTATACATGGAAATTTAGTTTATTATTAAAGGAGTTCGAGTTAATAACAGTTTGTAACGAATATAATTGGATCGATTGTTCATCCCAGAATCAAGAAAACGCACATATTGCTTTCTGTGGAGAATTTTTTGATTTATCATTCGATCTACCATTTGTGGATTTTCTACCTTTAACGATACCCTTACGTTTCTGGATTCAAGGGGAAAGCGTTGATCTTTCCTTTTATCTACCAGAAGTTAATACAAATCGTGCAATATTATTGGCATTGGACAAAAATGCAAAGATTATGACACGCGATGGATCTCATAAACATTTAAACGAATTACACAAAGGTAAAAAATGGAGGAACGTATGTCAGAAAGGATCGGGTTGGGTAGATTGTTGGTCCGTACCAATCGTAGCATTAAGTATTAATTATACATATCATCCATGTCCACCATTGGGACCTACTCCGCAAGCAAATATAACAACCCCCGAGAAAGAAGAGATTTTACTTTCCCCAATGAGAATGACGCGTTGTCGAAAATCTCCTAGCCTTCAATGGACACGAAATGGTACTCAAAAGTTTGATCCTCAGTCAATACCTCCGGATAAAGTAAGTTTGGAACTTGAAATCGGACCATCAATATTAATTTTATATGGTTCATTGTTGAGAAGTTTTATGCATTTGAAAGAAAATATATTTGGCGACTATCAAGCTTTCACTGATATGCAACAGAGTAGAACTAGTCCTACGGTCGTAAGTACAGATAGAAGTAAGGATCGAGATATGCAAAACAGCAGCGTCGAAGCATCGATGGAGGATGAGGAAATCAAATCCAAACCGTTTGATCCACGGGATTATAGACCATTGGAAGTTACAGTGGGTATCACTATGCATGATATACAAGCTCATCTTATAAAGAATTGCGGAGAAAATGATCCACCCTGTCCCGTTATACTACTTGAAAGATTTGGCTTTGAGATGAGAAAAACATTCAAAGAAACAGAATTGCAACTTCTTCTTTCACCTGCGATAGCATTGCTTATGGATAATGTGGCAAGATCGAGTAAAGAAAGACATTTAAATCAAGGCCATCTGATGTTAAGCGCATTACAAGTCAGAGGTCATGCAATGTTTAGTAACGAAGGAAGAAGTTTAGATCAAGAAACTTTGGAGTATGCGTGGTTGATAGAAATACAATTAGGAAAATTAAGTGGGAAAATAAGTTCCCCTCAATTACATCATCTTGTAACTTCTTTGGAAACCTTTTTATTAATGGTCAAGAATTCGGAAAATAGCTTACGCCCACCGGATTTACCTCATCATTGTCATCATGGTGTACCTCCGTTGCAATGTACGGACAGCGATCCCGATAAACATTACAGGTGATCTACTTTTTATAAAATTGTATAAGACGTAAAAATGCTATTGAATTAGGATTATTAATGTATAAAAACATAAATATGTGTGTGTATATATATATATATATTTCAGATGCCCTAGTTCAGAAGATATCAAATATAGAATGACAAGATTGTCTGTAGATGCTATTGATTTATATTTCCAAGAGGTGGGCACGATGATACAATTTTGGATATCTCCAATTCGTTTATCGACTTGTAATCTGCACGGGCAGCAAGTAAAATCTGGCGTAACAGGAGTATTACCAACAATATTGATTCGCCAATTTGTATCTGCGGCTGGTCATTTTGCTAATACAAGCAATACTAATACAACTGGCAGTGGAAGGTCGCATAATAATACAAGTAGTAGGTTGTCAGGTATATGTTAAAAGAATATTGTGAATAATCTTTTGTCTTGTACGAGAAGACACCTATATGCTCAGTTTTATTGTACAGGTGATGGAACTGACATTTGGCTTGAAGTAGGATCTGTATCTTTGGGTCCAGTTATTCTGGAAGCTGCAATTTCTCTTCCAACGCCAGAACATGATTTGCATTTAGTACAAAATAAATATTTAAAAATGCACGATGAAGCTACAAAAAGATTGTGGTTTCTTTGGCCCCAAGAAAGTGGCGTAAAATCGACAAAATGCGGATGCATCGGTGGATGTGCATTTTTTGGAAACAACAGAAACGGCTCGAGATTTTTTAAACCAAGTTATCACGATTTACAAGATGGAATTAATATCGCCGCTTACAGGTAGGATACAAAATTTAATAAAATAAAATTGAGGCGGGTTGTCGTATTACATTGAAGGATAAATTATAAAAAATATATAATCAGAAAGTAATTACTACTTTTGATTATAGAATAACTTTTCACGTAATTGCTTAATTCTTCTTTTTTGTTTGTTAATAAGCAACTTATAAATTTGATTTTGTTTTCTCATATTTTCTATCGCCGATTTTATTTCCCATGACTCATCTTTTTTATCATCTTCCTGAATCGAAAATGTCCACATATTCGCTTCAATAATTTTCTCAATTAACATCTCCCCAAGATGAGCTTCCTCTATAACTAAGTTCTCAGTTTCTTTCATATCAGCCATCATATCTTCTAATATTCCTTTTTTTGGTTCTAATATTTCATCACTTTCTACAATTTCATTTCCTGTATCGTACATCATGTCTTCGACCGTTGACAAAATTTCATTCCATTCTCTGATAATAGAAAAGTTGTTTTTTTTTTTTTTTTCAATAATATTTGACTTATAATTTAAGTACTATTCTACTGGAATATAAATTGTAAATAATATACCTATATGTTTCTCGCGTTTTATTATATATTGCTTTGTCAGATTGAATTTCCTTATCTATCTCAAATTTCATTTTCTCTATCATTTTTGATTGTCTTCTTTTTTCCCTTTGTAATATTACTTGTCTGTCAGCTATGAGTAAATCTAAAAAGGTAGAAATAACTTCTTCCGGATATAAATCACATAATCTGTTAATATCATTGTCAGTTAATGGTTTGTTCACTGCCAGTTCCCACATAGATTCTGTTCCTTCTTCAGTTTTTGCACAACATTTAAAGTCAACCGAAGATGTTAGCATATGTTCTTCCATTTCCGCTATTAAAAGTCGTCGCTTTTCTTCTTGGAGTCTATATCATGAAAAAAGAAAAAAAGAAATAAATAAATAAATAAATAAGTAAAGTTAAATAATTAACGCGATACTATTCTATTTCTATCTTCAATTGAAAATACCGAACAACAACTTTTTGTCTTAATATTTCTAACAGCTTTAAGTTTTTTTGCGCGGGAGCCAATTTGAAGACATGTTTCATTTTGGATTCTTTCTTTAAATCTTGTTCTAATCTATTTACTAAGAACTTTATTATGTCATTATTCTCATATTCAACTCCTGTTATTTCCTTATCGATTTGTTTAAGTAATTTATAATAAAATTTCATTTCATCTCTTTGTCTGCAACATGTTGTTTTTTGTGGCATATGTAATGATTGATACAGTTGAATAATGTCACCTATACATACAACATGTACCTATAATAGGTTTATCATACTATTTAATAGATATTTACTATTTGAAATATTTCTTTATATATTTGAATTATTTATCTTTCAATGTATGTACCGGATATTTTAGGTTCTATATTATGTTTGTAAAAGTCTTCCATTTGAGCTTCTGATAAATTTTCCTCCATTACACTACTTGTAGATACATTGTTTAAACCTTTTGATTTAGATGTGCTACTAGCACTTGGGCAACATATGTTACTAGATGTACATGATTTGTCTTTATTAATATTTAATGCGACATATGCAAATGTTCCTTGATCGTCTGGTAAGCAACGTATTGCAATATATGTCTGACCATCTGCTGATTGTTCTTGAAAATCCTCGGGCATTTCATCTAAATGTCAAATTTAATACTTATCAAAGTAATAAAAAAATTTTTTGAAAGATGTCTTACCAGGTTCAGTTTCCATTTTTGATAAAGAGATTTTATCAGAATCTTGCGAACTAAAAATATTTCTCGCGGGTGGCAAAGCTTTGTTACTCGGAGGGTATAAAAATGGCCCGGCCATTTTTTTCTCTTGCATGTTCATAAGAAGTTGTGATAAATATATATTTCGACTACGTTTAGACGATATTCCCTTTGCCTTTTCTCCGCATAATTTTGTAAGCCATTGCATGCATAGTGATTTATCTTTCTCATCAATAATTTCAGTGTAATAAGTTTTGGCCAATGATACAAATTGAAGAAAATCATTATCTAAAATTTCTTCAATTTCTAATTTTTCAGCCATGATTGAATATTATCTTCTATTATTATTATTATTATTATTATTATTATTATTGTTGTTGTTGTTGTTGTTGTTGTTGTTGTTGTTGTTGTAAAATATATATAAAAAAAAAAAATGCGTTTTCTATATCAAAAACATGAAGAAGAAATTACAACTAATATATATATATTTACAATTGTGACACATACCAAAACAAAATACAACTACCACATTACATAGGTTACTAGATATAATAATGTTTATTTATAATGCAATTATACAATGTATTTTATATTTTATTTTAGGATCTATGAATCAGGAAAGGAAAAAGGATTTGGACAGTCTATTTTACACGATAATCAATTAGTTTTTCATACTCCTCCTTATAGTTTACAAGATGTATCCTTGCAAGACACGTGTTATCCTGTCACGGGAGTCAAAGTAACTATTGCCCAAGAAGGATTGCAAACTTCAAAGAAAAATATCGATCGTCCAAGGTTCGTGTTATAAATTATAATATAATTACTTTTACAGGTGGTTAGTAGTACCTTTTACAGGTACTTTTATTTTATATATATATATATATATATATATATATATATATATATATATATGATTTTTTAAAATATCTTTTTTTTTATTACAGTGCATCCAATATAAAAGATGTTCCATATTCTCGCTTGGTCGATGCCAGTCCTGTTGCGCAGTTACCGCAAAAATTAGATTCTGATTCTAAATTAAATACAGAACGTAGTAAATCTATCTTAAGCGTTCCAGAGATCGACACCGCCCCAAAAAGTAGCGTATCCGACTCCAAATTAGCGGTAGATTATTTCAATGCAACGGACGTGGATGCAGCGGAACAAAGTAGTAGTCCTCAATCTTTACCTATAGTACCAACGGAAATGACCTTTCCCGGAACTATAAGATCGGCAACAAAAAGCAGTGATCGTGTCAACGTATCCGATTCTCATCATTCGTTGTGCGTAAGATCAGATTCCGAGGAACGTTTCAAACAAGAGGTAGGGGTAAAAATACTCTCTTTCAATTGTGAAACACTTGTCATACATTTTTTCTCGCTTATTTTTTTTTTTTTATTTTATTTTCTTTTTTTTTCTTTTTTTTTTCTTTTTTTTTTCTTTTTATTATACCTAGGTTCAAAGAACCATCTCAATGTCATCGGAAAATCATTCAGAAGCATTTTATTCCGCCGATGAAGATATGAGCCATGGTTTAAGCGGAAGTAGAACGTCTAGTTTGCGTCAATCTATCGTTGGCTCCGGCTCGGTTTTAAATCGTAACGATAGTATGAAAAAAAAATTCTCATCCGATTTATCCATTGTGGAAAGTTCAACGAATGTTAATCTTTCTGCAGCAGACAAAGCTCATACTTTAGAAAGAGCAAAAACTCAAACGCTAAACTCAAAACGTAGTCCAAGGGTCACCAAGAATGCCAATATCCAGAATGATACTACCGGTACATTGAACGATAACGGAGGCTTACATGATTCTTCCGATAGCCACTCAGTTTCATCTACCAGTTTTATATCCGCCGTATCGTCTCAGGAGGACGTTACGCTCGTGAATTTGCACATGCAAGTGAACAAACCGATAGTCGATTCACCGCTTCTAATGTCAAGTTACGTCAGTCATTTAACGCAGGTAACTCGATATAATTATGCTTTTATAAGTGAAATTTTCTCTCGCCTTTATACATTGCAAAATTACATTATTTAAATAAATATACCTGTGTTTGTGTGTATTCGATAACTTAACAAGAAAAAAAATATAAATACACACACACACACACACACACATATATATATATATATATATATATAACTGAAGGTAAGGTGCTCCAATTGGACGCAATCGTCATTACCTACCGGTGGTGATGCATTTACTACACCGGTCTTTCAACGCACAGAAGATGGTAGGCTCGTTTACGTAGGAGGGAAATATGTGCCAAAGCTTGAAACGATTAGCGAAGGATTTACGTCTTTAAAGATGGTAACGCGTTGCGATGGTTCGCCTATTGCAGGATCCTCGAATAAAACACCGACGCATCCTTATTTATGGGATAGTGCAGCGTTAAATCAAATGGAAGGTAGGCGCAAACGATATGTTTAAATTATATTTAGGTATTAATTTATTAAAATTATTTTATATTATTTTTATTTAAAATTAGGCGAGGATAATAATACTACGCACGACGAAGAGGAATTATTGACAGCGCACGAAACCGGATCACGAACGACGGTTATTATAAAATTCAAAGGAGATATCGATATTATGATAAGTCCCATGGTTTTAGAGTCCCTTCAACGTTTCATAGAAACCATAGTACCGACATTGGCTATGTTACATCCATTAACAATCTTAAATCATCTTCATAACGAATGTATAGAGAAAGTCAAAGACGCTAACATTTTAAAACAGGATCAAAGTTTGTCTTATTGGAGCCAAATACAAACCAGCTCCAAACGATCGACGGCAGAGAGGAATGTTAAGAATGGTCAGGGTGATGATAAAAGTTGGTTTATGCTCATTAAATCAACCTTAATTTTGTTTCTTTTTTTTTTTTTTTTTTTTTTTTTTAATATATCATTCCATCTTCATCCACACATCAATTTTATTTTTATATATTGTGTTTAGGTAAAATCGCGTTGCAAACTAATGTTTATGAAGAAAGTATTACGACACAAATACAAGGTAGCATCATTTTACCAAAGGTATTGTATGCACACGCATCCGCACATGTTTTAATTAAAAAAAAAAAAATATATATATATATATATATATATACACACACACAATATTATACCTATTAAATGTAAATAATTATAATTATAATTTGTAGATGAACTTAACGTTGTTGCAAGCATCTGTCGTTGAAGAAATAATATCTTTTTCTGCCCTCGAAAATATACGTGATCTCACGTGCGTATCGTTGTTCGCAATTTGTTTCAACGACGTAACGGCAAGATTTTATATTGGAAAACAAGCGAGAGAGGTCGTTCAAACGTTTCACAAACCCGCCGTATTACCGAACCAAAAGAAAGTTAATAAAATTAGTAAAGCATTTTTACCGGGCCATCAAACTACAGCCGTAGTTAGTGATTTTGGTGGCGGAGAAACTGTATATATCGAAACGTCTGAGAAACAACAGGAAGAAATAATAATAACTTTAAATGTTGGTTAGTGTATACATACGTGTATGCGTCTCTAATTAATTTTAATCGCGTGGATTTACGACATAAAAATTTTCTCTTATTTATTATCGTAATTAAATAGGAAAAGTTCACACGCAATTGCGTCGGCTTAGGAACGAATCTTCGATATTAAAAGATGCCGTTATAACAGCTATACCTGCCCATTATTCAAGAGTATTGTTCACGTGTACAAGAATGACTTCTCCATTAAAATGCATTGATTATTATCTATTGCAATTACCCGACGAAAAGGATAAACAAAATGTAAATAACTTTGACCTATTCGGATATATATCATTGGAATATTTGTAACGTAATATTGTGCAATACAAAGTGTGCGTGATTTAATAGAAACAAACAGGTCCTTCCCAAGCTACGGAAGAATTTACTATGGGTAGCGGTGAAGATCGATTGGGATTCATTATGTTCGAATGTGGTTTGGAGGGGATTAAATTGAAAATTGTAAAGAGGTCGCAATTCGAGAAGGGAGAAAATGGACGCGATGATAAAAAAGCTGATACCGAATTATTGTACACCGATAGCATAAAAAGTCAAGAGGAATTGGATAATGGGGCTGGTATATGTCAAAAAAGAATTTATTTATTTGTTGTTAATAACAAGATTATTATTATTATTATTATTGTTATTATTATTATTATTATTTTAGCTTCTACGGCTCAAGCTAATGAGCAAGAGACGAGCTCGGCAAACGTACCCAGTGGAACGCAGATAAACAACAGCGCTACTTGCGCTAGTCTCAACTCGAAAACAACTAATGGGAATACCGTATCATGCGTTATAGAATTGAAAACTGTATGGTTTAATTTTGCAGCGCCTCCTCGTACCCCGATAACACGTAAAATAGATTATACGCGATTAGATTGGAATTTGCTTAGCACTGCTTCCCCGGCCATTAACGCCTGGATGAATCCAAGTAATAAATTTGCCATTAGAATTGTCCATATGTTTAGAACTATGTATCGAAGATCAACGGCAATTGTTGCTTGTCTCATGGCGGAAGCATTAGATGTCCAAGGAATTCACATGCCAGTTAAAGTAAATTATTATACTTTAAATAAATGAGCTATATTTATATTTATCAGAGCGATATATATATATATATATATATATGTATTTTTTTTTAGAGTCGTTATGGAAGATTAACGCCATTGGCTAAAACTTTACAAGAAGACCCGTCCTGTCAATTGTGCACGATATTGCAAAATTACGTATTACTTTCTGATTTGGCTAACATAGAAACGAATCTTAAGGAACCCGATTTACCTCTTTTATCTACGCTTCGGCAGGTAAATAACAATTGTATAATACTTTTATCGATATGACAAATGGGCGAATATATTTTTAATTTGTTTCTATAATATTTTTTTTTTTTTTTTTATTTTATCTCTACAAGGGAGTTATCGTATTAAGCAGACAATGGAAAAATGTACTCTACACCCCGTTGCTTTTGGAACACAATTATAAAACGAAACACGTTAAACCTTTGAATGTTACGTTTGCTGTTTCTGATCCGGATGAGGTAAGATCATACATATATTATTAAAATTCTTATACCTCTGTCGCCATTATGATTTAATATGTCATTAATTCAGTTTTAATAGGAAAAATATTATTGAATGTATAATTATAATCTTCACGAAAAGTACAAATCCAGTGGTACAGAAGTAAAAATATCATTAATTTTAATTCAGAGGATCCTCCTTCCTGTATTTCGTCATTTTCACATATCTGATGAATAAACATAAGTAATCAATATACTTTTCATTGTGCGAAAATGTTAATTCTCTTGAGAATTCTTCTTTCAGCAATTAATCTACGAAGATCTGGAAGGAAATAACAATGTAAAAGAGTGTAAGAAACTTTTTTTTTTTTTTTTCAATACATGGGACAAATTAAAAATCACCATGCAAAAAGCTTTATAAAGTCCTCTCTTCACTATTATTAATTAATTATATTTGTGAGAACATATGTGCTGCTGTAATTCTAGCTCCAAAAATATTTCTATAGTCGACATATAGCATCTTACGTTTAACTGATTAATAATATCTTTGAAACAAATACTATTGTAGATACATCTTTTCATATAAACAAATGTGCTTTTACACATGGTATATAATAATACGAGCTTTTAAAAATACACACGCTGTCTCTTTTCAAATGTGATAATATTAATTAAATAATGCTATTTTGTTATTATATAACACACACACACACACACACACACATACATATGAATGTGCCTAACGCAATGTGAATTTCTTTTCACTCTATGCTACTATAAGAGGAAACTTCTTTATACTGCCATTGGTAAAATATATTGATGCTTATGGGTTATATACACATATATTGAGAGAAAAAGAAAAACACAAACGTTAAAAATATTTGAATTATTTTTAAAAATCTTTTTTGCACGTTAAAAATAAAGAAATATTTTGAAATAAGCTTAAAGGAACATTAAAGTGTATATTTGATATGTAAATTATTTCGTATCATACAACAAATTGTTGTCAGGTGAAATATCACGATATATAAATCATCTCTTTATTACATTATAGTTTCAATGGATATATTATAAATAATTATTTTATTATTGTTTATATTATAAATTTCTTTTTTTTTTTTTATCAATGCATTCTGCAGCTTTTATGAGAGAGCGGAGTAATTATAACATATTAAAAATATGTATGGGTTTGGCCTATTAATGTGTAGGAAAATTTGCTGACGGATGGGGAGGGTAGTGCAGGAGATGTTGATGATCAGGAAGTGACAGATGAATGTGCTATGCTAATCCACACGGACCATATAAACAAACATATACATGTCAAGAATGGACAAGATAAAAGCTCAGGTAGTACTTACATAAATCAACATCATATATATTATAGTTCTCCATACAGAAAAAGGCAGCAGGATATTTTTTTCTTTTTTTTTTTTTTTTTTTTTTATATATATAATTATATTTTACTGAAAAATCTAATAACATATTTAATGTAACAATATATTACTTTTATATATGGCATATGGTTATAGCTGGTATAGAATTGCGAGGTGAAAAATATATTTTCCTAGTTTACATTACTACATATCAAATAATTTAATAACGAAAATTTCTGAGTATTATTATAGATATAAGAAAAAAAGAAAAAAAAAAAAAAAAAGTTTCTTAATAACTTTCTGTTCTTTATCGTGTAAAATCTTAACAATTATACTAATGCTTTTAATAGCTTTACTTTAAATTCATAAACTTTGATCTACTTTGAATGTGTAAATTACAAGAATTCTAATAATTAATTTTACAAAATTAACACTTAAATGATTATTGATATAATCGATTAAATTAGCATTGCCTTATTAACATTTATATAGTAAGAGATTCAGTAGTATTTAAATGCTTACACACATCCATGCTTTGTTGCTTTGTTAAATAGTCTATTAACATAATTTATGTTTGCACAGCTTAAAAAAAAATGTGTTCAATATTTCATAGCTTATTACTGTAGAAAAGCGTTAATATCTGCAATCGAACGATTACATTTGCTAATAATATTCTAAGATACGATGGGAATCATTGTCATTGATCTATATAATTATACGCTTTTCTTAAGTACTCTTGGACACTGCAAACATATCTTTTGTGTAAAGAAAAAAAAAATTGGATTAATATGAAACAACCAGGCATGTGTGGTGATGGTTTGACGGTTCCTGTAAGTTCTCCTCGTGGGAAAGATACAACCCCATTACCAACACCGGTTCCAGGCCCGGATTCACTAACCTCTCCCTCTCCACCAGTAGTTCTTCCAAAGAGAGGAAAATCGCTGCAACCCACACAAGTGCCTGTTAGTACACGAGCAAGTATTGTCTTTCCCTTGCTTGCAAGCGGTGGCCTGTTCAATCAAAATCGAGAACAAAATAATATAAGTAAGTGAGACATCTAAAATGTTTTGCTAATGATAATTTCTAATCATCAGACTGAAATAATTACTTTTTCGCAGTTAAAAGATAAAGAAGTGAATATAACAGTTATATTAAAAAAAAAAAAACAAACAAACAAACAAACAAATTTCCAATAAATTAACATAATCTATTTTAACACTTTTATTATAACTATCATCTAGTTATTACCATTCTGATGAAGAAAGTATTGTCTTAATTATTACCAGTGAATATTTCTTAAAATTATTAATTTTTATCTCGTTCGTAATATTAACAAACATATCAAACTGTATTATCTTTTATTTTCAATTTCTTAATTGTACATATTTTCTTGCTTCTGACCCGTACTTTAGTTACGTCCAAAGCTTTTCTAAACATTGCTTATACTAATTTTTTTTTCTTCTTTTTTTTTTTTTATTAATGTTTTATACGAATGCTTCTTAACTTTTAATGGGTACTTCTATAAACGATTTGGATTAAATTTGTAAAATTATGTTATATGAAAAAAAAAAAAAGAAAATGTTTTTGTATCAGGCTATGGAGCATTACGAGAAGAGAAGGCACCGCAAATTCAAGTATCCCATTCTCATCAACTCGGTTCTAATCCTAGTATATATTCTGGAGGTTTACATGGAAGTCAACACAGTACTGGGAGTTTAGATCAAGTGACCTCTCCAATAAGTCATCATTCAAATAAACCTATTAACACTGAAGAAGATTTATACAATTGGATGGCAAAACAGCAAGAATTTATAAAGGATAACGAGAAAGGAAATGTAAAAGGACAATGGGTAAATTATACTATTCTATTTAATCGAATGATTCTTTTGCGTTTGATGCCTCTAAATATATACTATATTTTTTACATGTGTTCTCTCATTTTCTTAGGTCTTTCGCGAAGAACAAAAGTCAATGAAGGTATTTCAGAAAAAAAATTAATTTCGTAGTGGAACATTATTTTACTTCGATTTAATTTTTCATTCACTTTTGTTTCATAAATTTCACTACGTTTCATTGATTTCGTGTGCATCAAAATATTTTTCTACGATGAGAATATATTTTGAAAATGAAAAAAAAAAAAAAAAAGATAGAAAAGAAAATTTTATCGATCTCATAATTGCTATGTATTTTTTTTTTCTTTTTTACTGCTTTTAGGATTCCAAGATTAATACTATGACAACAGATGACACGGAAGATTCAGATTTACATAGTGGTGCATTTTTATACCCGATGAAAGATTCACTTCGTTTATTGGATGCTCATTTAATTTTTGAACCTCTTTTATCTTCATTATCCGTTATGCCCCAACAAATGTTATCGGCAATTGGTTCTGGAAATGTAAACAACATGTCATCTTTAGATTGCTTAGGATCGAATTTGTCTCTTGTAGGATGTATGGATACAATGCGCATCGATATTGTTGTCAGTGAATTTGGAAAAGTAACGGACAAAAAGAAAAGTGCGTTGATCAATTTTAACGGTTTCTAATTAAAAAGAAAAAAAAAAAATCGCTCCTGAATGGTATCAATATGTTTGTTCACGAATGTAGGTAACAAGCATCAACAGAAGAAGGGCGTTGGATCGAAATTTTATCTTGACATACCACCTGAGACGCCAGCATTTTTATGTGAAAAAATAGGCGTCGATATAGATGTTAAAAAAATGGCTGATATGACGGTCGACGATATGATACAAAAACAAAATGTTTTATACATATCCAGGGGTCAATTGAAGAAGCACACTAGCACAGTGGTTAATTTCAGTCTCAATATACGTTATATAAGTCAACAAGTAAATATGCCATTACTCAGATTATTGCATCAAATTAGTAATATGTATCAAAATGTTAAGGAGACGCAAATGGAATTGAAAGAACAACGTCCCGAAACCAAACGAAATACAAATTTACTTGTCAATGATAACGTCACAAAGAACGGCTCCTCCTCGAGTAAATATATTTTAATCGAAAATATTTAATATTCGTTTACCCATTATGTCAAATATTCAATGACATCTCATTTTTTTCACCTAGCATCCGATTTGCAAGAGCACCTTCTTCTCGGGAAGAAAGCGGAAGTTCCGTTGCTTCGTAATAGTTTCGAACCGAATCAGCAAAAGGTCATATCACCGGGTGCAAGTATTAGATCACGACCGCAAAGTTTTGCCCAAAAATTGCGTAGTACGGGGAAAAGCGTGAAGGGTTACATTAATCTGAGCGAAGGCGTCATTACGCCTAGCTTTGGAGCGAGTCCTAGTGGGTCGGGCCTCGATAAATTCAGCATATTATCGGATAAATGCAAGGATACAGTTAATTTAATACCCAGATGTTGGAAGACCATTTATTATCTCTTAGATCTATACGCGACACGTCCAGAAACTAAGACTATTACGCATAGATTTTCTATACCCGCCGACGCGGCGGAACATTACAAGACAAATAAGAAGTATGAGATATTGAACGAAACGAAAGATGGGGACATCGAGAAGGGTTTAAATGCGGAGAATAGTTCTACGCCGGTGCCACCACCAAGGGAATTAAGTGGGTATTACAAATATAACTGATCAAATAAATTTATATCGTCATTTACATTGCACATTATATTGCATAGGTATTGTAACAGGTGAAAGGACTAGGCTAATAATATTCGGAGTTGCAAGAATACATAGAACTCGTCTTTTGGCTACATTGAGTGGACTGAAATTGGAAGCTGAAATTACGAGCTTGCATGCAAGCTTAACGTGCCGTAAGAAAACTCGTCCTGCCAGTTTGGAGTGTAGTCTGACGGGACAGATCGGTAGAACGATGATCGTTTTGTTGGAAGGTGTAGCGCCTAGTCAACAAACTGTCGTCAAAATAACAGTTGGGAAGTCGCAAGCTTTGTACTCTAGCATCACCAGACGTCAGAAAGACAAGAATAGTGGCTTGTTAACTGTCGGAGCTGTAAATATAGATATACCACAGCATCCGGTAGCTCTGCATGGAATGATGACGAGAGGTAGTAAACAGTTGTCGTCGACTTTACAGGTAAGTTTCGTTATACTCCTACGTATCATTTTGTAATTATTTAGTTCGATATATTACGTTCCTTTCATTTTCTCGATTAAATAGGAATTAAGAGTTACGAGAACGTCCTCGCGAATGTCGAGAGGACAACAGCCGGACGAGTTAGATGCTACTGGACCTAGTAGTCCACATCACGATGCTCCAGCACCCACTATCGACGAAGAAAAATCTCAAGCTATGCCTAGCCTCTTGGAACCGATCGTTATGCAATTTCACATAATACTCCAAAGTTTAAGTATAACCGCGGCGTTGCTTCCTTCTTTACAAGCGCAATATAAAATGGATCAAGTGAACAGTTCGGGTGTAACTGGTAGTAAAGCTAAATTTACGATAGACCTGCCACATCATAGTCTGAGTTTTACAACAAAATTACAAGTAACAGAAGCTAATCTACCATCCGAAGCAAGTATCGAACTTCCTAAAGTCCATGTATCGGCTGAATATATACAAGATGGAAACAACAATTTAAACGACAGTAAAATTGCTGGTAGGAATCACCCCTGTTAAAATTCCTCTATATAAATGGACATTAATAAATTCATCCGAGTGTCTGATTAAAATTTATCTATTCGTACGATTTTGTAGATGGGGTTGTTTTAAGACAGGGCAGTTATTTGAGTGCCACCGCGGACATTGGTAAATTTGAACATTCTTTAACGACAGACCTATTGAATCATTTAGTATTTGTACAAAAAGTATTTATGAAGGAGGTTAATGAAGTTGTACAGAAAGTATACGGCGGAGAGAAACCGGTCCCTTTGTGGCTCGAAGATGACGAATCAACGAATTCTACTTTAAAGAGAATATTATTTTCATTGGTCATTCGTATTAAGGTAAAAATTATTATCATTATTATTGATTATGTACGATTTCATTCTCTGTTTTTTTTTTTTATTTCTTTTTTTTTTTTTTATTTTTTTTTTTTTTACATTAATACCGTCATCCCTTAGATCATAAAATTTTTCTATCCTATTACAGAGAATACAATTAACTGCAACAACGCCAACGAGTTCGGCAGTACGTTTAGAGACCGGTACCGTTGAATTTCAATTATCAAACAGAGTACAAAATGTCTCCGGTGCAACTCAACCAAATCCGCACATGAAGTTATTTGGGAAAGCGCAAGTCGATATTAATTTGAGCCTCGGACAATTGTTGAAGAATGCTTTGTTCGAGGAAGCGGAACCGGAATTTCAACAGTTTGCATTTTTCAATACAAGAGTAGGTTTACGAAACGCCTTTCAGGAGGAAATGGCCCAAGGCGATGACAAGGAAGTAGTTTTAATTACGTTAAAACGTCCATTAATTTACATACAACCAATGGCAGTCGATAAGGCAATACTCGTTTGGTTGAATTATAAGAACGCATACGAATATTGGAACGAAAAGCGGGCCAATTTAAATAAAGAAGTATTGACGGCCACGCAACAGGTCTTTGAGAAAGTACCGTTTGGTCAATTAACGAGTCAACTTAGTGCGCCGCATTTGGGAACATTATTTTTGCAATTGACGGTAGACGACATGGGCATCTGTCTACCGTTAAATCCTTTACCACCGAATAATTGGGGATTAAACAGGGGATTATACGACGGAGAATTGAGGGGCGCGGTTGTGGTTACACTTGAAAATACCAGCATATCGGCATGTAGTAGTGGTAGTTTAGTTAGTAAAGCGAGGTATTACTCTTCATATTTCTCATTAAGTTATATTTTAAGAATTATTTTTTTTTTCTTTTTTTTTTTTTTTTATTACGAAATATGTTAGATTAGGAATAAGTTCGTAGCGTTTTTATCAAAGACTTTTATTTAAAAACGCCGCGAACTTATTCCCTAACTTAAAGTACATATATATATATATATATATATATATATATATATATATATTTTTTTTTTTTCTAGGTTCGTAGGATTATGTCTAAGATTTGCGGAAGATTTTGAAACGTCTTTGGATGATTGGAAGCCAGATATGACTGATAGTAGTATAATGAATTTGTGCGTTGTTTCTGAAGGTACTTACGAAGTGTGCAGTAGAACTATTGCACAGAAACAAGATAAATCAGGTAACGTGAACATTTCTTTTTTTTTTTTTTTTTTTTTTCTATACGAATAATCGGAAAGAAAATTTTTTCTATACGATATCATATGCATATCTTGAATCCGAATGAATAATTTTTTGTAGATAACGCCAAATGGATATTGAATGTACAGTGGCAAATGGAGGGAGTTGATATTCATCTTGACGTTAATGTCGGACAACAATTATCGGCACTCGGTCATACGTTGACAATGCTAACGGGTTTCGAAGAGGACGATATACATGTCCCGGCTGATTACGATAGCGACGATGCTGATCAACCAGATAATAGTACTAGTCAGGTTAAGAAAAAAGTATGGTTTAATTAATTTAATTTTCTTTTTCTTTTTCCTATTTCTTTTTTCTTTATTTCTTTCTTTTTCTTTTTCTCTCCTTTTCAAACCTTTACGCTCTACCTTGGGTTGTTTTTCTCTCCACACAGGTAACACGATACGAAGGAAACGTACTGTTTTCATCTGCGAAAATTATAAAAAAAAAAAAAAAAAAAAAAAAAATATTTGACACGATTATATAATCAAATATAAATAATAAACAATAACTTGCCAAATATTTTTTTTTTCTTTTTATAGGAGAGCATCCTGATGAAGAAGTCGAAAAATTGGACCGACAGTTTGCCCGCCTTCGTCTTCGATCCTACATTGGACGCAAAGAAAAGATCAAAATTGATCGAAAAGGAAATGAACGAACAAGCTAAGATAATAAACGATTTGAGATCATTGGGCGCTTCGCACGGTACCATAGAGCAAGAAATGAAACGTTTGCATGACTTAGAAGCTGTGGTATTTAAGGACTTTAGAAGGTAACGCGATTATTAATATAAATGTCAAAAATGAAAAAAGAGATTGTACTAGATTAACGTTTATGTCGACGTTATTGCTTTCAGGGATATGATACAAAAATTACGAAGACAGTCGGTTAAGGCGTCCGGAATAAAAGGTAAATTAGGTCTTGGGAGTAAAACTAATGCGTATCGTTCAAGGTCATTTATTGTACCCTCACCAACACCAGAACATCAACTTGAGAGCCCGGAGGACATGAACATAGAAATAAATTCGGCAAATTCGGCCAGTTACGAGAGTAGTCCTAGAAGTGGCCCTAGCAGGTATGATAAAAAAAGAGAAGAAAAAAAAAAACAAAAAAAAAAGGAAAGAAAAATGCGCGTTTAAATGATAAAATAACTAAACGCACGTCCACCGCCAACCTTATTATCATATTTCCCCGTAGTTTAATCATTAGTATATTGCGTACTTGTAAAAAAAAAAAAAAAAAATAAGAAAATACATGATATAGTCATTCTCCATTTTCATGCGATTATTGTAGATCTGCTTCTCTTCGTGTTAGAGGACTTAGCGGACAACGAGTTACATTTAGTGATACTCATACGATGTGCAGGTGAATTGAAACTGAATATAATGTTTAATTAAGATTCAATAAGTCGCGTCAATATTGTTCAATTATATGCTTCATTTCTTTTGATTGATCCAGGCAATCGTCCTTACCTAGCGCGGGATCAGAGTTCAGTTTACCTGAGGGCGAATTAGAGTGGCCGGAGACCATTGAAATAGAAGGGGAGCAAGTTGAATTGAGAAAAAAAAGTAGAGACCCTAGTTGTACATCTAGTTATGATAGCATGGAAGGAAAGTACGTAGAGAGATAATTATTATATGTATATATGTATATTGTAATATACAATAATATTTATGAATCTCTTGTGCTACATTATTTAATCTTCATATATATATATATATATATATTTTTTTTTTTCGATAGCGCACCTTTACTCGACTCATTCGGAAAGGAACAAACCTCGTCCACTTCGTCGCCGTATATAACACCTCAAAAAACTCAAGAGCCTAACATAGACTTCGAGCTTGACGTTAAGGTATTAATCAACAGTGGAAAATGCGTTTTACATACGAAAGATCCAACGAGGGAGGACGAAATTAAACTGTAATTATATTATAATTGATTATAGCAACGAATAACGATTATACGCGATAAGTTTGTTAAGCGTACACGTATCTCTGTGACTATATTAAATTATTACGCGTTTTTTAAATAGTATGAGTAAAATGAAAAAGGAGAGATCCTGTTCCGGCGGGACGTTCGAATTTCAACCTAGCAGTCCGAGCAGCAGTAGAAAGCATTTAAGTAGCAAAGAAAAATCATCGACCGCCAGTACGTCGAGATTACGTTACTTACAACATGCGAGCGTACCATTGGTAGATTTAACGATTTTTCGTATCCCTGGTTTGGACGTGAAGGTAAAATTTATTTATTAATCTTTTTAACGTTCGTGTTTTTATATATATTGATATTAATGTTTTATTTTCTTTATTATTTTTCTTTTTTTGTTTTCTTCTCGTACAGGTTCATTATGAATCCAAAACTCTTCCCGAGGAAACCGTGTCTCCGCGCGTTTCAACGGAAAATACATTATTGAATCCTACCCCTACGTCGAGCCTTCGAAAATCCAGCACGAAAAAAGCCAGTTTGTTCGCTTGGATGACGCTTCAAAGTATACCGGAGGAGACAATCATAAGTCCTCACATATTAGAATTTTTCGAACAAACGTTAGAACCAATTCCAAGCAAAAGCAATTTTCAAAGTAACACGCAAACGAATACTACGGGTTTCCCCACGGAGAACACCGAGAGTACATCATGGGCTGCAACCGCGGCCAGCGGCAATTACGTTTACGCAAGTTTCCCAGTCGACGTTATAGTTTATTTTCACATGCAGCCATCGACCTTTAGGTAACAAAACGACAAATACGTATATCCGTGCGATTATTAATTTTTATAATTAATTTTTTTTAACACCGTGAATGTCTCATTTTTCTCCCCTATATTTTAGATTCTCTTGTCTACCAGTATCCAGAGTAGAATGTATGTTACAATTACCATCCCTCGACATAGTATTCTCTTCGAAACGAGCGGAGGAAGAGCTTATAGAATTTCGAGAATATAAATCACCGGTGACGCAAACTACAGGAAAGGAAACGGGCTCGGCGATCGGTGGATTGTCAGTTACGGGATGCCTCGCGGATTTTTCCGTTTATATCTTTCATCCTTACGGTGGTGGCAAGAAGACCGGCTTGAAAGAGGCACAATGGTCGCCCTTGTCCGACAGCGAAAGAAAAGATTCTTTAAGCATTAACGTCGAATTCGTGAAATTTCATTTGTCGAGGATTAGAAAGTTTAATTTTCAAAGCGAACAATTGAAAAAGGTCCCGGATGCGAGTAGTCGAGCTGTTATACGCTTTTCGAGTATGTATTTTTTTTTTTTTTTTTTTTGTGAGAACTCTTATCTATATTTAATAATCATTACATAGTCCGAATTATATATGTATATGTTTATATATTTATTTATTTATTTCTATAATTCACAGCAATCGTTGATATAGGCTCGGCTTCGTTCAAATACGATATGCGTCGTTTGACCGAAATCCTTGCATTTCCAAAGGCATGGTACAGACGTAGTATAGTTCGACGTTTATTCCTTGGCGATCTCAGTACTGGTACGGCATACTCCGAAGGAGATGGAAGTCCCCCATTAAATCAAGAGGAAGCAGTAATGGGTAGTTCCTTGTTGAAACATTATGATAGACACGGGGGTGATGGATTATCGAAGAGCGCACCTGAGAGAAGTCCAACTTTAAATAGAGATAAATTGAGGCTTAGTTTGGAAAGCGATATGCCAAAGCATGCTCGTTTAAAAGGTAATACTTAATAACTTTATTAAGTTGCTTCAATACGATAATTGTTAATTCATTAATTATTTATAATTATATATTAATAATTTAGATATATATATACATTTTTTTTTTTTTTTCATAAGACATTGGACGAGGATGGAGTTTTAGCGCAGATAAAAAAGTAACGTCCGAAGTTAAACTGAGAGAATCAGCGTGGGAGACATTGGTATTATTCGCAGTGAATTTTACACGTTTAAATGTACATATGAATATGGGTAACGTCATGGGTAATGTCACTTGGATGACAAAGGACTTTAGATCCGACGGGAGATTATCTATAGGTAGTACAGGCCATAAAAATTTATACATTGGCATCGGATTGGGCGGTTCCAGTCTGGATGCCAAGGGTGGTATCGTCGGTGGAATTATTGAATTGAGTAAAATTGATACGTACAGTTAGTATATTTTCATTTATATCTTTTTCTTTATTTTTTTTTTTTTTTTCTAATAATGATAAAGAGAAAGGAAAAAATTGTTTTAAAATATGTTTCTTTTTTTTTGTTTTTTTTTTCTTTCCACGCAGTACACATTAGAGAGGAACCTGGAATAGAACCCGATCATACAGTTGGATTAAAATTATTTGCATTAGAATTACGACTCGATTATATGGGAACAAGTGTACTTATGTCTAGAGTATCTTCATTGGATGTTACGCTGCGTGACGAATGGAAGATTAATCGTAATAGCAATGGAGATGCATTTATGCCGACTAGAAGGTATTATTATTCTTTCTTTATTTTTTTTTTTTTTTTTTTTTTTTTTTTTTTTAACATAGTTAATTACCAATTCATTATTCTAATATTCGTGATAAAAAAAAAAAATCGATTAGGCCAGCGGTAATTTTCATGCACGGCGATTTGAGTTGGGACCAACTTCAACTTATGATCAGTAAATCGACGACAGCCGATCTATTGAAAATGTTTTACAAATTGGACGAGTTCTTTAGTCAACAATTTAAAAGTAGCAAACGCGTATTCAGTTCTTTACAACCGAGACATCAAAGGATAAATAACAATAGTATGAAAAAGAGGCAACAAAAGAAGAGATCCGCCGTGGATGGTAATAGTTGAATTATTTATATATAATATATAATATATATTTATATATGTATATTAATTATTTATAGGACCATGGAGTTTAAATCAAACGGCGATATCCGACGCTAGACATCACAGACATTGGCAGCGTGTATTGGCTCAAGTGGCCGGCCTTCAATTGGGTAGTTTAAGATTTTCATTGCCGTCGACCGGTACAGTTCTTGGAGGTACAATGGAATTGCACGGTTCAAATATTAGTTTGGCCTGTTTCCATGGTATCAATTTTAAGAGCAAAAGTTGGGCTTTATTCTCATTGAAGGAACCGTGCATAAGTTTTGCCACTGAGGCACAAGAAATTCCAAGCGTAGAACGTAAGTTCAAATCCGATCATCATCATCATCATCCATATATACCAACGTACATTTATATTTAATTAATGATACTTACGTTTCCTTTTTATTTTTTTATTTTTTTATTTTTTTAGTACCAAATACATGCGACGTACACGTCGTTCAAACTTTGACTATTAGCTTAGGACAGCAGCAAGAACAGCACGCGAGGCATCATTCTATGGCTACCGTATGTAGACTGAGTCGTAGCGTTCTATTTCCTCCGCAATTTAAATCCTTGCAAGAGTGGTTCCATTATGCATTTGCAAATAGTGAGATTGACGGTAAGTCGTAAAATATGTGTGTGTGTGTATGTGTGTGTGTGTATGTATACCTGATATATGTTAATCATATGATTATATAATGAATTATTGCGTAGCTGTAGACCGATTTCCGTGCGTTGAAAAGGATAGAACGGAGGGTACACTTGATAATAATAATCCAACTCGAGGTAGAAGTACATCTACTACGTCAGGAAAATTGCAGGATCATTCCCATGCGAGGGAAGTGATATTTGCGTTTCCCTCATTGCAATTACATTTAAAAACTGAACACTTACAGACCGCCCGCACTCCAGATGTTATAGGTATGACAATTTTTTTTCTTTTCTTTTCCTTTTTTTTTTTTTTCTACCGCCAATCGTTAAGACCTTAGTAATTAAAAAAAAAATATATATATATATATATATATATGAATATATATATGAATATATATATATATATGAATAGTTTTATTATATATCTTATATAAACATGTGTGTGTGTGTGTGTGTGTGTGTGTGTGTGTGTGTGTGGGCGCGCGCGCGTATAGCTTGTACAGAAATCGATTCAAAAAAAAAATGATATTGATCCTTCTTTTACTGTCTACCTTATGGAATCTTTTTTTTTTTTCTTTTTAAATTATTTCGTTGCTAATTTCTTAGAAAAATTACTTATCTTTATATTATATTTTGCAATATTTTTCCTCTCATAATTTTTTTAGGACTTCCTAAGCATATTTTATATAGTAAGTATACGGTAAAACTTTATTCACAGTATAGCGAGAAAAAAAGAAGAAAAAGAAAAAAAAGAGTTGATATTTTTAATAATATCTGCACATATTTGTAGCGTATACTCTTAGAGTTTTAGTTTGCTTCTAATATGTAAAAGAATATCTCTTAGCTATATATATATATATATATATCGTTTGATCAAATTTATCGAGCATGTTCTGTAAAAAAAATGATGCATAAATGCATTAAAGATATGAGAGTATATACATTTTTTAAGGAATTTTTATTTTACACTAAGTAGCCTAATTAGCATGTAGTAAATTAAGCTCTTATAATAATAAATAAACTTATAAACGATATTAAACGATATTAAACATAGCGATTAGTTTTATAATTTTATTTATTAATTATTAATCGTTTATTCCAACTCGAACGTAAAAACCTTATAAATCATTCATTATAATATTAATAATAATAATAATAATAATAATAATAATAATAATAATAATAATAATAATAATAATAATGATAATGATAATAAAATCAAACGAAAATGTTGGGATAAGCGAACTTTTATGCTAGAATTGATACCATTTATGACACTTCATATAATCACGATTACGAATTTGTAGACTTTTTAATGCGCGTTGGTTATTAATTATTACTTATCTATTAGGTGAGAAGCCGTTAGTGGAGTGCAGCTTCATTACAGAATTTGAAGATCATATTTTTGTTACTGTTGATGCAGAGGCATTCTTCTTTCTGCATGATCTTATTACGTCATATGTAAAGGAAAAAGAACGAGTGGTAAAGATTCTTTGTTACGTTACATATGCATCTCTCCTTTTTATATATATATATTCACATACATATTTAAATTAAATACATGAATGATTATATATAATACATTTGATTTTTTTTTCGTTTTTTATTATTATTTTTTCTTTCCTTTTTTTTTTTTTTTGAAGCATACAATGCAAACCATGAGTGCGCGTGCACATAGTCCAGATCCGCAAGAAAAAGAAACTGCGAGTACAAGTGCAACCGGTGTTCCTACAACCACAACCATTACGACAGAGGATGAGAGAAAACGCAAACAATTTGATCCAGCAGAAATGTTCATCAAGGATTGGCGATCATACAGGTGTAAAACATGGCATTTAGAACCTACTGTTAGGTAAGAATTATTTAATATGCGTATATTTGTATTGTATGAATTTAAATTATATACAATATAATAATAATAATAATAATAATAATAATAATAATAAATATATAAATAATAAATATAATAATAAATATAATATAATAAATATAAATAATAAATATTATTATTATTATTATTATTATTATCTTAATTATTATAGAATGTTACTAAACACTATTTATATTTACAAAGGTTACTTTCATGGGCTGGGAAAAGTATAGAACCATACGGTATAGATTACATTCTTCAAAAATTAGGATTCTCTCATGCACGTACTACAATACCTAAATGGATTCAAAGGGGATTTATGGATCCATTGGATAAATTGCTTACTGTTCTTATGTTAAGAATGGTATTAGCTGTACGCGAGGAACCATTAGATGAACAAAAGGAACATAAAAGAGAGAAATAATTTGTAACTCTTTCTCTTTTTTTTTTCCTCTTTTCGCGCTTTATGTGACTTTTAACGAATATATATATATATATATATATATATATATATATATATATATATATATATATTCATCGCGGAGCGATCTCTATTTATTTTATAGCAGCACCTGAGATAAAGTAATAATTCGTTGCTATGACTGTAATGACAGTGGCGTAGGAGGAACTTTGTAATGAACTGAGATACTAAAAGTCTAGAATATTAAAAGTCTCTCTCTCTCTCTCTCTCTCTCTTTCTCTTTCTCATTCTTTCTTTCTATATAGCAATGACAGATCGTTATGCAACAGAGTTATTGCTTTCCTTTACTTTGTGGGAAGAAATACAACATTAATATTCTAATTAATGAAGGAAACGAACCATAGTGGTTGTAATATGTAATCGTTCTTGATATAAGAACTATGATCTTGTACATGTAAAGCTGATATATTTCAGATGTATATGATATGATATATGGTGTGTTTCAATATAGGGGTTTGTAAGAATATCTAAAAAACATAATAAGATGTAATCAAACACAATTGTACATTAAAAACAAAAAAAGATTTATGGTAGCTATTAAATTCAATTTCTATTAAGAAATACGAAATTATATCAGTGAGTATACATAATACAGCACCAGTAATGTAATTATATATATATATATGTATATATATATATATATATCACGTGTCAAAGAGAACGACGCTGCAGCATATGTATAACGATTATCAATTTGTTCAACATTTTGTTTAGAAATGATTAATAATACCCACATACACACACGGCAGACAGAAAAACAAATAGACAGATTTACGCACACACAAAATATATATATATATATATATATATATATATATATATATATATATATATATTATCTTAAGATCACGCAAAAATGCTTCTAATATACAAATAGAGACAATTTATATTTCAAACAGCAACTATTTATCTAAAAATGCATTGAAAAGATTTTAAATGTTGCAGCAATAATTCATTAAATACTGGTGCATTTTCCTATATGTGATACTTTACTGTTAATGTTTTATAGTTAGGGAAAATATTTATTTATAACGAAATTTTTTTTTTTTTTTTTACTTTTTGTCTAAGATATACCATTCTTGAATACAAATTATAATGGACGCATTATTATTTTTGATTTGCAGACCACTATACGTGTACAAATTCATAATATTTTTATTATTATTATTATTATTATTATTATTATTATTATTATTGTTATTATTATTATTATTATGCTTGATGTATTTGTATATGTGATATAGGATAATGTTGCACACAAAAATAATTAATTAGATATATCAACGAAAAATGACATTTAAGCTAGATTTTTCATAAACTGGCCCAAATTATAACAGTATTTGTATACCTGTGTCATAGTTATTAAATGGAAAATATTAAACCGAAGTATTAAGCGAAATAAAAAAAAAAAATACTAGTTGAATTAAAGCTGTCTGCAATTATCTCTGTCCAAAGGAATTATGTGTAAAATGCTAAAATTTTAGAATTGCGATATAATAAGATTTAATTGTCCATTCGAAAAGTTCATGATCCTATTTTAGGGAGGCGTGTAATTTATAAAATCAAGTTGTGTTTATTTTTTTCTCGAATTACTGTGTATGGTGTAAATATTATATCGAATTTATAATAAGATATGGAGAACATACTTTTTTATTATTCTATGTATATGTATACAGATTTCTTATAATATTGACTCCGCTATATTATTAGTATTTTCTTTTTTTGAAAAAAAAAAAATGAAATTATCTCACATAATGTGCAAGTAATAACTTACGTAATTGTAATTATCTCGTATAAGTTATATAGATTAACATTTGTATAAGTATTTTGTATTTATTTATACTTTTATTGTAAATGATGATGCATCTCGTCCATATGTAAGAACTTGTGAATTAGTTGCAGCTTATATATAGAGTAAACCATTTTTCTTGGCTATTTTACAGAGGTCTTTCATTATTTATTTAATTGCACATTTACTTTTTATATATTTGATAAAAAGAAAATATTCTATGTAGTGATTAATTTAATAAATATTAACTATATATATATATATATATATATATATATATATATATATATATATAGATAAAAATTGCTATTATGATTAAAAATATATACTTCAACCTTTTTCTATTATCATAAAATTTATGTTTTTACATAATAGTTCATTATTATGACTACTACGTAGATGTAATGTCGAGTGTGACTCGACAAAATTCATGTCGAGTACCACTCGACAAAATTCATGTCGAGTACCACTCGACAAAATTCATGTCGAGTACCACTCGACAAAATTCATGTCGAGTACCACTCGACAAAGTTCATGTCGAGTACCACTCGACAAAGTTCATGTCGAGTACCACTCGACAAAGTTCATGTCGAGTATCACTCGACAAAGTTCATGTCGAGTATCACTCGACAAAGTTCATGTCGAGTACCACTCGACAAAGTTCATGTCGAGTATCACTCGACAAAGTACATGTCGAGTATCACTCGACAAAGTTCATGTCGAGTATCACTCGACAAAATTCATGTCGAGTACCACTCGACAAAGTTCATGTCGAGTATCACTCGACAAAGTACATGTCGAGTAACGGTCGACAATCATTGATAAACTATTAGGTAGATAAATAAATCATTGACGAACTGCTTCGTAGATATACCTTGAATCATTAATGAATTACAACATAGACACTGATGGTTAAATATTTCAATGGTAATAATGAATTGTTAATTAAATTAAATATTATCCAACATTAATTAGATATTTCCACAATAAATGTTATATATCATTGTGAATTATTTTACTGATTTATAAATCATACCAAACTAGTATATAACGAAATGAACAGCGAAATTGAAAGTGCTCAATAAATAAAATATCTTATCTTATTTCATTTTAGAGTGCCTTTATTTATATAGAGTTATGCAAATGTAAAGTGTTAATGTGTTATATAATGTTCTTCATTTTCACAAAAAAATACATGAATATTTATGTATTTTCTCTATATTATTTCTTTCGCGTGTGTGTGTATATATATATATATATATATTTACTTTTATATATATAATTATTGAGATTAAATAGATAGAATAAAAATATTTACCTGGATTACTATCATTACATTTGTATATGTTCGTGTATGTGTATGTTTGTGTATATATTTTATATATGTATATATATATATATATATATATATATATATATATATATATTTATAATTATGTGTGCATAATTATCTAATAATTTCTTAAATATTGAGTTATCATTAACTTACATAATATTACATATTGGTATGTATTTACAAATACTTATTTATGTATATCGCTTAACAAAAAAGAAAAAAATGGAATAATTTCCTTAATAACAAACCAAAGTGCACGTTTACTTGCACCTTTCTAAATTATATGTTTCTGTTATTAATTTAAGTGTAAAATCGAACTATTTTATGATTGTATTTATTTACTAATAAGATAGAAAATAACATATTTTTTCTTTGTAATTTATATATATATATATATATTAATGAAATGCATAGTCATTGAGAAAACAAGGAGACATCGATCTGTTAATTACGAAATAAACACACACACACACACACACATATATGTGTGTATACTCCTAACGTAAATTAAGCTGTTTGATAATATTATTTTTACATATTTTTTTCGTACATAACATTATACTCGTATGTTATATTATTTAAATATAATAAAACGTAACATAATTACAATGCACAAAATGATAACGAAACAAATAAGAGTGACGTATGATAATTCATGTATAAGAGTTTAGAACATAAAGTTACAAAAATACTCGTATTAAAGAGTAATGTGTATGTATAGATATCTATTAAATCTATCGATATATATGTATATATGTACGTATATATCACATACACATGTCGAGTAACTTATAATAATTTCCGAATAATTTCAATTAAATTTGTTCATGTATTTTGTTTATACTCGTTGCATATGTTTTTAATCTTTTTTATTTATTTATTTATTTTTTAAATCACTTGTGTGTTGTGTTAATCTTATTATGTATGATTTGTACCCTGTTAATTATTTACTAATATGTCAAACATAATTTAAACTTATATAACGAAAGAGTGTTTGCTATTCAATGAGTAATCGGATAATGATATTTTACTTTTTGTTTCGTTTTCTTTCTTTCTTTCTTTCTTTTTCTTTTTCTTTTTTTCTTTTTTTTCTTTTAATATTAAGGCAAGTAAGATATACAATTAAAAAAATGCTTATACTATATTTTATCCTAAAAGCACACAGTCACTGATAATTGTACAATAATAATATGTTCTCTTTTATACAATTTATGTATATGATAATACATCGATTGATAATATTTTTTTATTATTTTAAAATTATATTCATTTTTTTTTCTCGTTCACTACGATACATCACAAGTTTGTGCACATGAGTCTCTGTTGCATTGGTATTCTCATATAAACTATAACATTTATTATACAGAGTGAAACACCTAACAGATACCACTCTAATTAATTCCTAAATTATGTATTATTAAAAAAAAAAAAGAAAAAAATAAAAAAGATCGCGAAACTTTCGAATATACGATACGTAATAATTTAGAAGTTATTCAAAGTGTGCACGTAATTGTCTCACCCTGTATTATGCATGTGTATTTGCCCCCACAACAAAAAAAGAAAAAGAAAAAAAAGATATGGACGGCAGTAAGTGATACAATGCACGTATGACTTGCTAATTCTTAATTTTTTTATTATTTTTTCTTTTTTCTAAGAAATAAAAAATAAAAATTGTTCATGTGACAAATTGTTACAAATAATTCTATAAAATTGATCGAAAAGGAAATATTTTCACAATCACGTCTTTTATATTCTCTTCTTTGCGTTAATTAATAATATTATTATTATTATTATTATTATTTTCTTTTTGATAATTAACTATATAACAATAGACATTTCCATTGCATGTTTGATACATGAGGATTTTAAATGAAAAAAAAAAAAGAAAAAAAAAATTGCGACAATTCAATTTTGTACAAAAGAAGAGTTAATACATATTAATGCATAAATTTAATTAAAGCCCAATGTTTCTAACGCAAAATTAGGATCACGTATGAATGCATCATTAATTGTAAGTATCTTAAAATAATTTGTTTTAAAAACAAATTTTTTATTACATATATCATTTCTAGGAACTTGAAATCCTATAATATCAAAAGTATTTGATAATGTCAGTATTATAGAAGTATGTAATTAATAATAAATAATGATATATATATATATCGAGTATCGATCAAATCAATCGATATTTGACTCCAATGTCATGATTTTACGATTGCGCTTTAAATATATTAAAAAAAAAAAAAAAAAAAAAAAAAAAGATAACTATGCGCGTAACGTCGAATTAATTTTACGTACGTACGTACGTCATCGATTTGAGAATTTGTTTTGTCCGTATAATTATTTATAAATTGAAACGTTACTTTTTTTTTCTTCTTCTTCTTCTTCTTCTTTTTTTTTGTTTTCCAGTATACATTCATCACTTATCATCCAACTTCTATTAGATTAAAATAAAAAGTTTCGAACAATTATGTTTCATTGGACAATGATATCCGACACATTTGTCATAGATCGTTATGAAAATATATAAAATATATAACTACTTACAAAATACTATGTGCAGCTTGTTCAAAATTTTTAATTCCCATGTATTAAATATTTGTTTAAACTTTTATGGGAGAGAGAGAGAGAGAGAGAGAGAGAGAGAGAGAGAGAGAGAGAGATAAAAAGGACATAAAAAGAATTATAGAGTATGCTAAGGCACGGGAGAGATTTACAATCAGGTTTATTGTAAATATTATCACTTACTGTTGAGATTGATTGATTGAATCGGTACACTGAAATTCTTGTGTAACTCTTTCTATATGTATATCATAGTAAAACCATAATTCGTGTCGTTGTAAAATTATTATTATTCATTGCAGTCCCGATAAAAGTGCAATGTGAATTCTAGGTAATCAACGCCGTGTTGATTCTTACAGATGTTCTGCGAACAAAAGAGAAGAGAGGGAAAGAAAAAATAAAATAAAATAAATAAATAAAAACAAAAAGATAAAGTTTAATCAATCGGAAAAAAGCGAAAGTATTTCGAATGCGTACTTACTTCTTGTGGCTGTACAGTTGGTACACGAAATTTTAACGTTTTCCTGAGATAATGTGCCACGTCCAAAGGAAAAGACTGATCGCCTGGTTGATTGTTATTTTCGATATATTGTGTTTGTTGTTGTTGCTGTTGCTGTTGTTGTTGTTGTTGCTGTTGTTGTTGTTGTTGTTGTTGTTGTTGTTGTTGTTGTTGTTGTTGTTGTTGGTGTTGTTGTTGTTGTTGTTGCAAAGTATAAGTCCAACCGCATATCAACGTTTCGTCGATCGTGGTCGATGATACCGGACATTGTTGCACCGTTTGCCAAAACCAAGGCATACCTCTGTAATACATGGATTCGAGGGATTTAAATCTACTAACTTTAAGTACATAAAATTATATATATATATATATATATATATATATATATATATATATATTATAATACATACAGGAAATGTAACGTAAGATGCATCTCAGGCATGTGCTTAGATAGCGGTATAATACAACTGATATTGTTTGGAGTATTTGGTGAGGCAGGAGAGCAATATCGTTGATCTAACGAGACGTTAAAGCTTTTGGCAACTATAAAAAGTTGGGGCTTAGGTTCTGGCGGTAATGAACCGGCAGCGTTACTAGCTACCTCTCCCCAATCCGCACCAACGGTCTCTCGTTTCGTCCTTTTGTGTAGATATTTGTAATTGCTCTAAAAGAAGAGAAAAAAGAAACAAAAAAATCATATATATATATATATATATATATATTTATTTATAATTATTATTGCCAAACTTTATGTCTAACGTTTATTATTAATCTTAACACTAATTGTTATATTTAGATACCACCAGCAGCGTATATATTTATTATAGAGAACAAGAATAAAAAAAAAAACAAAACATCGTTCTATATATGATGAGCTACCTCTTTTACGAGAGTTTGTGTGCTAGGATCAGATGGATTAATGCCATTTTGAAAACCTTTGCTTACTTTACGCTTCTCTTCATGGATATTTAAAGGTTGCTCCAGATGATCTGCTGAAAATAATTATACGATAAATATATTGTATATAAATATATATATATATATATATATATATATATATATATATATACATATATATATATATATAAAATTAAACAAATCTGTACTTGTTTCCAAAATATTATATATATATATATATATATATACATCATATGATCAAACTTACAAATAGATTTTTTCTCTGGTGGATGATCTGGTTGTGGATCTTCCAATTGATGAATTTCAGCAGAGCAACAATAAACCTATATATATATATATATATATATATATATATATATATATATATATATATGTATATATATATATGAAATGCATTTGGTAGCAACATATACCTATGTGAATTTATATGAACTCATAGGAATCACGTATTATTTGTAACGTTAATATTACCTGACATGGACTTTCGAGTTCGCTAAAATGTGCAGGACAATCGCTTGGTCTTCCTAAAGGAATCGGATCTTTGTTTGATTGCGTTGCATCGACGTCCGTTCCTTGATCATTTTCATCAACGTTACTAGGAATGGCACCTGCACCGTTTTTACTCAACCAATTCCCAGGAAATTCGCTATAATTATTATATCTTTTATTAAAAATCAATTATACATACATACATACATACATACATACATACATACATACATATATATATATATATATATATATATATATATATATATATATATAGATATTAAACGTATACAATTTAACGTACTTATTTTTATCGAGCTTTGGTTGTGGCCCCGAATGATTTATCGGATACCACGAAGTTATTTCTTGCGAGTATAATTGTTGTTTCGTGTTCGGCGATTGCGTTGTCAATGAATTACTTTTTAACGATAATCCACCATCCAAGCCTCTCGTGTACGGGCCGTGTTTGGTATACAAAGATGATATCGTACTTTGTAATAATGAGTTCAATCTTGGATCGTATGTTGGTGTTGTTGATAACATCGCTGGATGAATAGGTTTCACGGCCAGCATATCTTTACTTGCCATCGTGGACAATTCTAGGCTACTACGTTTCTGATACTCCAGGAAATATAACGTTGCCATTGCAACGAGACTAAAATACGTTGATAATCATGAGGTTGTTAATGTATGTATAAAAAAAAAAAAAAAAAAAAAAAAAAGAAAGGAGAAAAGAAAAAAGAGATAAGTAATAACAATAATTACCAAAATGCCATGATCAGTATAAGTATAACGATAATAATTTGTATAAATTTATTACTGCACAAAAGTTCGTCCTCCCTTTCGATCCTTTTTGTTTTTCCAAGAATGGATGATTTGTTATTAGCAGGCGACGAGTATTTGTTACTCGATATGCTAGATACCGTACTGACGGAACTCTTCAGACTGTCGCCCCTTTTCAATTTGGCAAGGCGCTTGTTTATTCTCTCCAATTGATCTATTCTAGTTTCCAAACTGTCCGTCACCTGCGCGGAACACAAAGTATATTTACTCCTCCCCTCCCCACACACACACACACACACCCGTATAAAACTATATTCTTTAATAAATAAATGAAATGAAATGAAATAAAAGACAAAAGAAAGTAAGGACATATGGAAAAGGAAAAGGAAAAAACTGTATGGACGTACTTTACATAGTTCCTTCACGGCTCCAACATTTTCCATGAATATTCGTTCCTTGTTAACGACCAAAAAATTTTCGATCCTTTGGCCATTTGGAAGAACAATGTCGCCGGCTGGTAATACGGCTTCCGGTAAAATTTGTTGCACCTCTTGGGCTATAACACCGGTATCTTCTTGCGGCTTTATTCCCAAACCTGAATGCAAGGCAAATTCCGGTGCATATCGGTATCTGACGACGCGAAGCTGTTGTACGTTTCTCAATTGTTCGCGCGTGTCGACTTCTTGAACATTTTGTTTGGCCCTTGCATCGCTCGGTTGTACGATATGACCAGTAACCTGTAAGAATGTACAAACGGTATTATTATTACTATTATTATTATTATTATTATTATTATTATTATTATTATTATTATTATTATTATTATTATCATTATTATATCGTCGTATTCGCGATGATCTTATTTACCTTCATATTTCCATGAATTACAAGAGCCTCGTCCGGTCTGTCCGTATTAATGCCAACTCGGCCAGCGTGATAAACGCTGTCGGGTGCCGCGCCCCTTTGCCACCCTCCTTCGGCCCCGACACCACTACCCTCGGATTCGAATTGTCCTGGATTACTTGCCTGTACAAAATGTTGCCGGTTCTATAGAACGTTCTGTCCTTTAATACGTTATATTCTTACAAAAACAAAGAGAGAGAGAGAGAGAGAGAGAGAGAGAGAGAGAAAACAAAAAAAAAAATAATAATAATAATGATAATGATAAATAAATAATAACGTAAAAAAAAAAAGAAGGAAAGAAAGAAAGGGTAAAAGGACAGATTAAAAAGAAATCAACGACGATTTTACTTTAAACAACAAATGAATCTTACCCTAACGATTATTCTTTCGGACGCATGTGCGACGACCTGATAACTCGCTTGGTCTGCCGTATGAGCATGAAGGCCGACGACCAAATGAAAATATCTTTGATCAGGATTCGGTTTGCCCTTCTTACGCATATTGTTGCTCGTCGTTTCACTGAAATGTAAGCGGCCGACTGTTACTTTCGTAACACGTTCGCCGCCTAAATCCACCCTGGAAACAACGCTATTTTAGTGTAATATAGAAAAACGCAATTTGCGAGGAAGGAAGGGCACGCGTTTGGATCGAACGTAAACGAGAACGCGCGTCCAAGTTCGTCGAATTTTCTTTTACCCCTCCCCCCGCGGTTTTACGAACAAAACTTTTCGTTAAGAACAATATCTTTTTTTTCTTTTTTTTTTTTTTTCACATAAAAAATTACAATACCCCGTCGAAACTCGAACGCACGCCTCGTATTATTACTTGGCAATCGATTTTGATTGTATTTCATTAATACTCACGTAACGGGATGAAAGGGTTTCTTACTTCTGTCGCTTTGACTTTGTTCTACTCTGATGGTTTGCGTCGGCGATTCTACTTTGACGCCATAAAAATGTAATTGAAAGCTGTTTATCTTTTTCAATCCTTCGCCGGTACGAACGAACACAGCCTCGCCTTGTAGTTGTGCATGACAAGTGATCTAATAGTTGAACGATAATAAGTAGAGGAAACGATCGACGAAAACGATAACGACTACGACAACGACAACATTTAAGAGAGACAAAGACGAACGGATTATATGTACGTAAAAATAATGAAGATTATTACTTGAAAATGATTCTTCTTTTGGCAAACGAAGGCGTCGTCGGAATTACTGAAATTAAATCCTTTATCCGCATCGACCCTATAATGCGGTACAGGAAGTTCCTTAAGATTATGATCGCAAAGTACGTGCCAAGAAGTTTGTTGAAAGGGATGAAAGCGTATGCATTGATAGCTCGGATCGATGTAATTACTGTCGGCTACTTCGTCGCCATCGAGAACGGCGCTGCTACTGCTGCAACTATGCTCCACCGTACCGAGTTCCGGCTCCTTATGGGGAGGGGGGCGGAAAAAAAGACCATACACGCGAACAGTTAAAAATGTGATTGAAGAGAAGAAAAAACAAAAAAAAAAGGGAAACATAGAAACGTGCGCGCAGCTACGAGTTGTCGGGATATTTACCTGTTTGACATGAACAAGCCCATCCTGACTGAGTTTTCTCTTTTTAGGTGCTGACTGAAGAGACGAGTACAACGTGTTAATACCATCGTTACCGTGTTCGTGCGACAACGGTACCAAAGTTTGTGGAATTTGTTGTTGCCCAGACAAATTCGTCGTTCCTGACGTAAGATGCGGAGTTAAGACCGGATGCGTCAACAATAACGGGTCGTTCGATGTCGCCAATGTTCTTGGTGAGGACGGTAACAAATTGCCCGGATAATTGGTTGTACCACCTTGGTGATGTAAAAGTATTTCTTGTAAGGCCGCCTTTTGATCTGAAATACGACGCGATGAGCTTTTATATAAAAGTATCTCTTAACAATAACAATAATAATAATAATAATAATAATAATAATAATAATAATAATAATAATAATAATAATAATAATTAAAATGTGATAAAACAAATTCACAGATAGAAAATACGACGATGAGCTTTTATATAAAAGCATCTCATAAAGCATCTCAATAACGACAATAATAATAATAATAATAATAATAATAATTATTATTATTATTATTATTATTATTATTATAAGAATTATAATAATTAAAATATGATAAAACAAATTCACAGATAGGATTCTTACGTGGCGAGTGAACGTGTTGGGGATCATGGTGTCCAGGTGGAGAATACGGTGGCTCGCTTCCACTGTCCGGTGGACTTTCTGGCAATGGATGTCTGCGATGGAGACAACAAAGTAAGTAAATAAATAAATAAATAAAAGAGAATTAAAAGATATGAAAAAAGACAATAATATATTAATTAAGAAGACAATGTAGATGCAAACAAAGTTGTCGCGGACTTACGGATGAACGTACGATTGTGGATCTTTGTAGGCGGTACCGGTTGGGACGGTGGTAGTGGTGGTACCAGAGGGACACGCGTTCGACACAGCATGATTGTGAGCGATCGGTGAAGGTAAACGTTGTGGTGGTGTTTGCTGACTACCACCACCACCCGTTGCCTCGACACGATCGCCATGACTCGTCGTTCCACTCCCGTTTTCTTCTGCCGCGAGAGTGTCCGCGAAATATCTGAATTAAAATAAACAACAACAACAACAACAACAATAAAGTCGGTATTATTTGAATTATTTCTTGGATAAACATTATTAATTATACATTATTAATATATCATTACCATTAAATACTACGAACGTATATATACATATAAATACATATGCATATGTATACGTATATAGTACTACTTGATAGTAAAATATCTCAATATAATAATTTTTATAATTTTCTAGATAAACAAAACGTATGGTATACTACTATTATACGCCATACCAGCTGCTATGTACACGCGCGCACAGACACACACACACACACACACACACACACACACATAGACAGACAGATAAAATGGACGTATTTTTAACGTCCATTATTCTTCTCCGTTCTTATTGACTTTTCTAGACTTTTAAAAAAGAAAAAAAAAAGAAAAGAAAAAATCTACTTTACATGATAATGTAATTAGAGAGTCTAGTTAAAACGGAAGGAATAATTTACCCTATGGTTTTCATAAATTAAATGCGATATGTATACACGTTGGGTATATATGTACGTGAACGTACGTGCAATGGGCATGCAGAATTTATAAAACACGAGATATCGTTATCGTTTTGCCTCGTTACAAGGCAAAATACCGGTTGACATTCAGGCGAAGCTCACGATTTGGGTTGGCCTTTTTTTTTTTTCTTTTTCTCGCTTTCTTTCTCTTTCTTTTCTTTTCTTTTTTTTTTTTTTTTTTTTTTTTTTTTTTTTAATTTGTAACCACAAAACACGTACGATTTTATTCTCATTAAAGTCACAATATTTTCTCGACTTTTTCTTTTTCTTTTCTTTTTTTTCTTTTTTTTTTTTGTTTTCTTTATTTATCTTTCCTTCGTTTCACATAATTCCCGTAGTATTTTTTTTTTTTTTTATATATATATATACGACTAATCCCATTTCTAAAAACAGAATTCTTTCAGTTCGGTTGCACTTTATTTGCACTTGCAACGAGGATGCATGGGTCTGTATCGATACTAGTAATTTATCAACATCGTTATCGTTTTCCTTTTTCTCGTTCTTTTTCTTTTTTTCTTATACTTTTTTCCTAAGTATTTTAGTAGAGTATCTTCGAAAATAACATTATATATATATATATATATATATATATATATATATATATATATATATATTGTTTCGAACGTAATGGACATTGTTGGAAGCATTTATAATGTTAGAAGCATACAATATACACACACAGAAACACAACAGACAGACAGACAGACAGACAGACAGACAGATGGATAGACATACACACACACACACATAGACAGAAAGAGCGGATTACCAAGCCTAACTCAGCATGCAGTGATTCCATCAATTCCATCCAGTCTGTCACTGTCATTATATCATTACACCTCTCTGCGATCGTTACTACACGATATCTGTCTGCCCCGATATAAATGTATCTCTGTCTGTCTGTAGAAGAGTTTATACGTTAACAACAAACGAGCCACAATCCGCGCCAATGTTCTCTCTCTCTCTCTCTCTCTCACTCTCACTCACTCTATCCTTATCAGCAACATGTGAATTCGAATTTATTTCTATGGGTACGCATCGACGGAACGAGAAATAATTGGGAAAAGAAGAAAAGAAAAAAAAGGAAAAAATTTGGATCTTTCTTGTAGATCTCTACGGATTTACTGTTTCGATCTTCCTTGATCTATGATATCTCCAATATCCTAACGTTCGATGATAAATTGTGGCACGTGCTACGGAACAGCGGTGATATATATATATATATATATATATATATATATATATATATATATATATATATATATGATCGTATGGATCGTGTCGAGATCGTTCAATTTAGAAATTTAACGTGATACGCGTATGTCGACGACAGGAAACGCGTGCTCGTTACTTCGAATAATGAGAGAATATTGTATTTGAATTTTTCGTCATTGAGCGATATCAATTACTATTGATGATTGTTGCCGTTAACATATATATCTTTTTTCATTGCCTCCTTTTTCTTCTTTTCTTTCTTTTATTTTCTCTCTTTTTTTTTTTTTTTAAATACACGTATGCGCTTAAAGTCATTTGAAAAGTTAGCTCGTTGTTTTTTATTTTTTTTAAATATATATATATATATATATATATATATATATATAAATGTTATAAATTTCCTCAATACATCATAATTTTGATATCACGAATACTCCTTTTCATTGTATTATTATAAATTTTTATGGCGGTCATAAATTTCTCATTCTTAGAACGAAACACGTCGTTTAAAGTGTTTAAACGCTATTAGAAAAAAAACGGAAACAACAAAGTAATAAAAAAAAAAAAGGAAAAGAAAGAATAACAACCGCGAACCTTTTTGAATGGTCCTCGTATAATATATAAATATATATATATATATGTGTGTGTGTATGTATTTTGTATTGTGTGTATATATATATATATATGTGTGTGTGTGTGTGTGTGTGTGTGTGTGTGTGTGTGTGTGTATCTCGAGACAGAACACAATAGCCTTGCCTCTCGTCGAGTTTGCAACGCACATTGTACACGTGCTCGTACACGCGGGACGTAGGCGTTAACGATGGCTTCCCACCGAAGTTAAATTCACTCGTTAATCTGAGAGAGACGAATTAAGAGGAGCCTTTATAAAATCAGTTGCTTCTTTAAAAAAAAAAAAAAAAAAAAAAGAAAAAAAAAGGAAAGTAAAAGAAAAGAAAAAAAAATCAATTACTTACTTACGCACACGCGCACGCGCACGTACGGACGCACGGACATCGAATTTCTTTCGTAACATACTATCAAACGTTTATGAAATTCAATAAAAGAAAAAAAAGAAAAAACGAAACGAACAAAAAAAGTAAAAGAAAAGTTGAAAAGAACTTACGTTGCTGGTTGTTCGCTGTCGCTGTTAATGAAATCCTCCAACTGCGAAAAGTCAAAGGCTTCGTTGTCGATTCCTCCAACGAAGTCGCCTCGACCTAAAAAAAGATCAACAAAAAAAAAAAAGAAAAAGACAACAAATAAAAAAATTCGTACTTCGTATATTAGGTAATATATATGATGGGGGAATTGCTAGGTAATGCGTTTTTACGTTTATGAAGAATTTCACGTTCCCGTCGTCGTCGTTGTGTCTCCTGACGCATCAAATTGCATTAAATTTATTGCACGATGTTATTAACGAGATTTATATACCCACTCTCCCCACCCCTTTTTCATCGAGCCAACCTATGATTAAATTTGACTAATGAGGATGTTGTACAAGGAGTTGACTTTTTCATAAAAAAAAAAAAATATTTCCCTTCTCCGACAAAAATATCACGCGATTTCTTTCTTTCGCGTTATTATTTTAAACATTCGGTTTTTATTTTTCTTTTCTTTTTTTTTGCGTTTGCTTATTTCTTCCTCGAGAATTAAGTGATTCTTATAAGGCAATATAGTATAATCGACAATGATCCGAGTAAGTTACGATAGTAGTATAATAAAAAAAAATCCGTGTACATGATTTTGCGTATTACTTAATACGTATTATTTAGAAGAGAACAATAAGATTTTACAATAATGAGGACGCAGTTAAAACGATGAGAGTAATATTTCGTATTAACGAGGATAATCGCGAGGCGCGATATATGTATTTTCTTAACGGTTTGCTTTTTTTCTTTTTTTTTTTTTTTTTTTTTAACAAGAATCGATCGATCACCTTATTAATCGAAGTTCGACAACATAATCGAGAAAGCAAGCAAGCATCGAGTGTACGTAAAATTATGTTTTGTCTATGGTATTGATAATCCGTTCGAGACTAAACAGATTCTATATATATATGTATATAGTTATTCAGTCTTGGTGTAAAAAATACAAAACGAGAAAGTAGAGAAAGAGAGAAAGAGAAAGAGAGAGATTTATTGGTTCGAAGAGAAGTGATTTCTCGGGCTATTGAGTTTCGAAGACGATATCATGCTCGAATGCGAACAGAGTATAAGCGTTGATACTTGCGGAATACTGATTTTCTTTCGACGATAAATTCAGAGTCGAGTTTGAAGGAATTTCAGATTCGGTAAAATACAGTTCAGAATACGTGCCAAATGTTCTTTGGCGATTATTTTTTTTTTTTTTTTTTCTTTAAATCGATCGAAGACTTTTTCGAAACGATTTCGTGCCTCGTGGTTTAAGGCTTGCGGTTTCACAAGCCATGTGTGCTTGCTACCTCGTGATGGTTTGATAATTGAAAAAGGAGAACCAAAAAAAAAAAATAAAACGGAAAGAAAGAAAAATGGAAGAAAGAAAAAAAAGTGGCTGAACGAAAATCTGGAAAGATGAATAATCAATTTTTATGATCGCCTGAAAACTTTAACCCTTCCTCACCCTATTCCTTCTTGTATTATATTACAATGTATATATATATATATATATCACTTAAACTGACTATTTTATTTCTAGGATACTTCTTTGTTATCTCTCTCTCTCTCTCTCTCTCTCTCTCTCTCTCTCTCTCTCTCTCTCTCTTTTTCTTTTCTTTCATTCTTTCTTTCTTTCTTTGACATCTAACAAAGAGATCGAGATGCATGTGCAAATATATATGTATATACATATATACATACATGTATATATATATATATATAAAAATAAAATGACACACATATCTTGGATATTCTTAAAAGCATTTAATCCTCCAACTCAAGTGTCATAACTCGATGCTTCCGGTCTCAGTCATATATAGTTATATGTATATGTGTGTATATATATATATATATATATATATATATATATATATAGCGTTAACCAAACGTAAAGGTGCCTTTAAGACTCCGTTAGAATCATCATCTTTTATAGCAAGCATTATGCATACATACATACACACACACACACATATCTCTACTATCGATACACGGTAACGTTATCGTTTCTAATCGAGTAAATGGGAAAACGTCATCCCACGTTCCAATGACATTTGTAAGCTTGTAAACATCAACGTTTAAATCGAGACGAATAAACATGAACCTAATTAGCAATTGAAAAAAAAATCCATTGCGAAGGTGAGAACAGGGGCGCATCCCTCTTCTATTTTAAAAAAAGATTTCTGATCGAAGAAATTTGTTCTTTCGAAAAAAAAAAAAAAAAAAAAAGAAACAAGAAAAAACAAAAGATGTCTTGGATGATCTGAAAAGAAGAAGAAAAAAAAACAGAAAGAAAGAAATCAAGTACTCCTTTCGATCACTATACTCCTTCGAGTGCTATCGCTTATTTTCGAGCTCTCGCTCGAAAGTAACTCGTAGTTTTACGATCTACGTAAAGAAAGAGAAGAAACAAAAAAAAAAAGAAGAAAAGAACTTGCCTAGAAGAGAGAGAAAGAGAGAGAGAGAGAGAGAATGAAAGAAAGAAGGACGAAAGAAACTGTTCGTTCGAGGCGACTTAAATCTAAATTAATGTTTCCTAACGACGTAACTTTTTATCGATCGTTTCGTTTTATCGTACATATTACATTATACACACACACACACACACACACACACACGTACATAAAGGTTCGGGTCAAAAGTTTCTGATCATTTAGTTGTGCAATTTAACGGGAAAAAAATATCTAATTAATATTTTTTTTTCTTTTTTTTTTCCCGATCGACAGCATCGTTAACCGACTTAAGGAACTTCTGATCTTAGAGTATAGTTAAAACGCGATACTAATGTTATTTTTCTGAGGAATCATTTGTATCTCTCTCTCTCTCTCTCTCTCTCTCTCTCTCTCTGTCTCTCTCTCTCTCTCTCTCTCACACCTTTACTCTTTCTAACTCTTTCTGAATAATCGTGGATAATTGATCCCCACATCAATGTTAAAACGTATCTTTTAGCATTGCGTTTACGTGAGAAAGAGAAGGAGGGAGGAATGGGAGGTGGAGAAGGCGAAAGGAGGTGGGGGGGGGGGGCGGGGAAGAAGAAGCAAATTGAATTCTATCGAACGACTACAAGCGAAAAGATATTTACTTATCGAATATCCTGTTTTACGAGTTACGACTACAAAAGCATAATTCGATATTAGAGGTAAGACGTGTTATCGTTTATTTTCTACTCGGAACACGTGAAAATGAGATTTTGCAATATTGTAAACGCACACATAGTTTCTCGTGTGTATTCTCATTTATAATCTTATCCAACATGTCAATCTTATGCACTGCCGGAAAATCCCGGACATTCGTAGAAGGTGAAGAAGAATATATATATATATATATATATATATATATATATATATATATATATATATATTTAAAGCCCACGTAACTACTACATATATACCTGATCGATACAATGCATTTGTAATCATTATTGGGTATATAACGAATGATTGATTTTCTAAATGTTCTTGGTTAAATGCAAAAGAGTCTTTTTATAGTCATTAGAAACTTACTGATAAGGACATTGTATTTACTTACGTACGTACGTACGTACGTACGTACGTCGTGAGAATTAAATTTATACGTTAAGAAAAGGAAAAAGAAGATAAATATATTAATTAATAAATAAATAAAAAGTGGAAAGAAGTAAAATAATATAAGTCGAGTATTTTTCAAACGGCCTTTCAGGCAATACTGAGGAACTATTCACGGTTTGAGGTATTGGTATAACGTATAATTATTCTTTCAATAGTTCGGTTGTGTTTTTTTTTTCTTTCTTTATTTTTTATAGTCTTTAGAAATTACTAATACGGAAGTTATGTATATGTACATGTTTATGTATGCAATATTTAACGCTGAGGCTACGAAACGAATTTTTTGAGATTTTTCTTTTCCTTATTTATTTATTTATTTTTTTTTTCTAAATGATTATCGAAAGCACTGTTATTAGAGTCATGTCGATTCTAAAAGATGTCTTCTTCCATTACTTATCAGTTTATTATTGTAAAATTCGATTGGCACAATGCACTTTCATTCGAGCTATCGTCAAATCGACGGACGTATTTTGAAATAGTTCGATAATTTTAGCGTTAAGAGTATCGATACTTTGCTTAAATATTTGTAGAATTTTGTGTGCTATTTTTTTATTCAGTTCCTTTTTTTTTTTTTTTTTTTAATCATTCTCAGTATTGCACGTTCGCGAGATATAAGGTAAAAGAGATGAAATTTAAAGGGTGAGTCGTTGCAATGGTTGGGCCGTTGCCAACCAAGTTACCGGGAAAGGTATCGACCAAACATTATTCTACCTTAATGCTTCGAATATGCTTTGAATCTGAATATCTTTACATTTCGATATATACATACATACATACATACATACATACACACACACACACACACACATATATATATATATATTCGTAAGCTAAGCACATATCAGCATATTTTTATATAACATTTTTCTATTTAATTATAATAATTATTAGTATTAGATTTTTGTAAGAGATTTTTTTTCTTTTTTAATTTAAATTTCATAACATCCAAAATTTATCTCGAATAACGCGCGTGTTTCGAAGGAAAAAGAAAAAAAATATCAAAGATTGCAGAATGCATGCATTGCAATCTCTCTCTCTCTCTCTCTCTCTCTCTCTCTCTCTCTCTCTCTCTCTCTCTTAGTCCACATTTATATAGCGGAGTTCTTCGATATAACAATAACTTCATATCTCTTTCTTTTTCACTCCATATTTTTTCTTTTTTCCCTCTTTCCATCTAATTTGTATAAACCTGAATGTAGGTATGTGTGTGTGTGTGTCTTTCTTCAAACTTTCCCACACGTCGGAGTAAAATCGTGGAAGGTAATATTTTCCACGGTGTACGCGTGTCTTTGACGATGAGTTTCACCGAGTTTCTGTCTTTTTGCGTAATAATATGACGTAGTCATTAAGAACAAAGCCAAAAGGAAGTTGTTAATGAGCTGACGAAAAAAAGAGAGAGAGAGGGAAAAAGTTGGAGAGATAGTTCATCAAATCAAATGACTAATTGTATATTATTCCATGAATGATACATTTTTTTATTCGATAAACCATTACTTGTTTTCTCTTTTCTTTATTTTTTTTTTCCTTTCTTCTTTTTGCTTTCATTTCTCATTTTTTTTTTCTTTTTTTTTTCGTTTTCAAAGGCGCATAACACCCGTCGGTATCCATGGCTCGTTCCTCATCGAGATCGAAATAAATTTTTTTTTCGCGTGTAATCAGTATCGCATTATCTTTGTAACCAGATATAATGATCGATCGATCGAACTAACGAACGAACGAACGAACGAACGAACGATACTATAACCATAGTTCCTTCTGATACGAATTAAACGATATCGATTAACTCGACCTCTCGCGACTTTATTCGCGAGTTCAAACTGTTCAACTCGTACATACAAATTGGTTCGATCAATCAAAATAGTTTTTCCAACATGTTCGAGTTTAATTGTACGTCCTATCAGCTTACAATTAGAAAATGAATGACCGATGAGAGAGAAAAGAGAGGTACAGAGAGAGAAAGAGATAGAGAGAGAGTTAGGGTATTTCAAGTTATAAATAAAACGTATAGCGGAAATGATTGACAAAATTAGTGTTGACATAAACGGTGTCATACTATTTATTATATATACACAGAGTGACAGAGAAAGAGAGAGAGAGAGAGAGAGAGAGAGTGAGGTAATACCGAGTATTCAATATAAAAACGTTGAATTCAGAAATTTATAGAAAATAACTTGTTGGCTTTCACTCGAGAGGATCGATCTTATTATAGTTACGTCGTTGTTCCTTTTCTTTCTTTCTGTTTTTTTTTTATTCGATATAAAGCGTGAAAATGATCGAAATTTCAATTTCCGAGAGTATCGGTGCATCCAATCGTAAAGGAAACAATCGTTAAGTATAATAAGCTTATGGCTTCGGCCGATAGAATACCAAACGATGGGCGAAAAAAAAGTTACATAGATAGATAGGTATATATATATATAATACTTCCTTCGTCTACTTTCTCCTGTAAAGCAAATAGAATAGAAATGAATCACATGGATATATATATATATATATATATATATGTATGTATGTATACACAGATAATGTGTATGTATGTATGTATGTATGTATATATATAGGTAAGAATAATCTAAGAAGTCCTTCGAGAAAATTGACTAGCTTTCGTTCGATATTCGAGGGAAGGTTCTTCCTAAAACGATTTTAACTTAAGATATGATCGATTCTGTGATTAATTATCCTCTGATATCGTCTACATTTTTATTACGGATTTATTGTGTTCATCGATCGTTTTGCAGTGGCAACGAGATCGATAAAAATGTTTCCTTTGACCTTGGAAAATATCAGATTTACGTACAAAAGTTTGCTCTATTTCGTTTTCAAAGGATTGTCTTTATATATATATATATATATATATATATATATATATATATATATATATATATAAAATACAGATATTTATTATAAAGCGAATGATGAGAACTCTAGTGTGATAGAAACTATGTTTTGTCAATTTTTATTTTCTATCTTATAGAATTTTTCTTTTTATTTAGAAATATATATTTTTTTAATACATACATGCATACATACATATATATATATATTTAATAAATATTAACATTTATGCGGTAAACGTGAAATCGAAATGTTCGATAGATCTGACGGTATCGAGTATACGAGAATATAAAATAAAAACGTTGACGTTAAAAATGTATCGAAATATTCGGAAGGTACGCATTATGGCGGAACATGCATCGGTAAGGGGAGGTGGAGGGGGTGTAGTATCATAGCATTTCAAACCGGAAGAGAAGGGCAACTTAAACGGAGGAAGTTAATCGTGCATAGAACAGAGAGAGATAGAGAGAGAGAGAGAGAGAGAGAGAGAGAGAGAGAGTCAGTCTATCTAACTCGATCGCAAGACTCGAAAGAAAAAAAAAAAAAAGAAAAAGAAAGAAAGAATAGGGGGACCCCACGCCACTTCATGCAGCTGTCCGATAAATTTTTGCTTCTTATTACGAGCTAAACGATTAGGGTGTTCGAGGTTCACGCTACTGCATTTTTTTCTCTCTCTTTCTCTCTTTCTTTTTTCTTTTTATTTTTTTTTTTCACGGTAATTAGCCCGCTCTATTGTACGAGGGGACGAACGAGGAGGAAGGGGGCAATAGTACCGCCTTCGTCGCCTAACGTCAGGTGTTAAAACCGGCATCACGCGACACCAAACATGTAATCTTTATGAAAGTCGTGTACGATATTGGAGGCTTATCAATCGCGTCGAAAAAAAAAAAGAAAAGGAAAAAAAATGGTCATTAAAAAAATCCCCGGTCAACGATTTCGTTTCGAGATATCGAATTGGACGTATGGATCGTACGTAAAGAATATTCGATCATTAAATTAATATATCTTCGAGGACGATAATCATCGTACGATTAGATATTTATATATTTATATATCGATGTGGATATTTATTTATTTATTTATCTTTATTATCGGTTCGTACAGAGATTCGTACATCTTCACCCGTTCTCCCTCACCTTATTTTCCTTCGTACGATTTAATAAATTTTTGAAAAAATTTACCGGCTGTAACGTTGTTGAGCAGTCTACGTGTCGAAACTTGATTCAAAACGACATTGTCATCGTGATGATCACCGTCATGGTGTCCTCCTCCCCGTCCCGTTTGCACAGGATCCGAGGATTGATGTTGTAACGTCGCCCATGAAAATTCCATACCGAGAGAAGTTTTTAAATTTTTCCACCGGTTATCCGAAACAGATCACTAACAAAATGTTTCACTCGATTTGCTACATAGTCACACTTTTAACGTTTGTTTATTCGTCGACGATATAAATATATATATTTATATATATATATATATATATATATATATATTTGTTATCAATTTTTTGTCGTTAAAATGTCATTATATATATATATATATATATATATATATATATATATATATATATATTATTTTGTTCCTTTTTTTCTTTTTCCCACACGTACATACGAATCTTGTCCTTTTTTTTTCTTCTTCCCCTTTCTTCTTTCTTCTTCTTTACACCTTGCACGAAAGACTTTCTTTGTCCTCTTTCGTAGATAAACGAAACACTCGAGGTAAGATTGGGTGGGTGGGAGGTAGCAGGGCAAGGGGAGAAAGTGGTAGTAAAAAAAGCAAAAAAAAAAACGAACCAACGAACGCAACGATTAATTCGTAAAAATTATCGTTGTATAGCGATTGACGAGAATAAACGTAGGGACAAGACAAAAAAGTATTAGTAGTCCATAGGAGAAACTATCGTACGAGAGTTATCCCGTTATGATTCAGGTGGATGGCTGGTTGGTTCGTGTGTCCCTCTAGCCTCTTCTTCTGGTGGGGGAGTTGCAGCTTTCAAACGGGGGTAGCTGCGCTCCGATCCTCCATACTTGTGGAATATAGTGGGGGTATTTGCCCTACGCTTACAGGGCGGTGCTTAAAGCTCCGAGTCATGGAGGGTGGATTCCGAGCGACTTCGACTTTCTCGACTCTCTCTCTCTCTCTCTCTCTCTCTCTCTTCCATCGACGTGTGCATCGTGAATTAACATTTTCTTATAGGTCTATCCTATTTTTCTTTGCACCACCTCTTTCTCCTTTTTTTAATTATTTTTTATTTTGGTTTTATTTACTCCACATCCACCCTCGATATTAAAACGGCTATAAGCTAACAATAATCTCGATAATGAAGGTCCATGAAAAGGTAACCCTGATTTCATTTCTCTTCGCTCTTTCTTTCATTTTTTTATTTTTATGCCACACGTAAAAAAAAAAATTCAAATTTTACATTCAAAATTACAAGCGCATATTCGCGCAAGCTTCTGGTCGATATTAAAAATTCGATTACGCCATTTTTCCAAGACTTTCTCGACCAATTAATTTTATCGTTATTTATTTTTCCTTTTCTCTTTTTTTTTCTTTGTCAGATCGAAAAAATTAAAAAGATTCGAGAGTTTCGTTATACCATCCCCGTACGTATGTATGTCTGACGAAATTTAATGATCGATAAAAATTAACGTAGTCGGAAACGGTAATAATAATTTAAGATGTTTCGATCGCAAGGGTATAAGTAAGAATGTCAAGAAATAAAGCGCACGCTTCATCGATTACCAATTAGAGAGGCCCTCCTTTTTTGCAAATGGCCTGACATTTATACTTTATCCATTAGTTCGTCCCAATGGTGGGGAAAATAAGTCGACGACACGAAATTCACGAATAAATTCAAAGCTTGATCTCTCTCTCTCTCTCTCTCTCTCTATATATATATATATATATATATATATATATATATATATATGTGCGTGTGTGTGTGGGTGATTTGCTTATTAATCCCGGAACTTAGTTGCTAGAGAGGGTTTGATTGACGCGAGAGCGAAACGACGCGATTCGTTCGCTCATTTCTACGTATTTATGTTCGTGCGAATAATGCTTAAATAAAAGGTAAATAGAGATAGATAGATAGATGGATTATTAACGTTACTATAATTTTCATCACTTCGAGCAAGAGCTCTTTTGTCATCGGCATAAAATATAATTACTGCGAAAAATTCGCCTTCTTTTTTTTTTTTCTTTTTTTTTTTTTTTAACACGAAACCCTTTCCACGATCTCCATATTTATCACGAAAAAAATTTTACATTTATTTCGTACTACAAAAAGTGTATCGAACCTAATCGAACCGTGTCGTTCATCGTTTCGAGTTTATAACGATAGCCTGGCAATAATGATCACGACTTAACGTTTATATTTCCAATATTTTTTTTTTTCTAACGAACGAAATAATACATCGACGAAATCGACTCCTTGCGATATTTACGGACAAAAAAAAAATAAGAAAGAACCGGAAATAAGACGGGGAAAAGCAAATAGAAAATTCGTCGCGATCAATTCTAATCATTTTTTTTTTCTTTTCTTTTTTTCTTTCTTTTTTTTTTTGTACGAACGAGGTCGTTGAACCGGAGTCGTTGAGAAGAAAAATAGAAAAAAAAAAAAGAAAAATTAAAAAACGAACCTAATGTTTCAACATTCGTTCGTTATGAATAATGAAGATAAGATTTGAAGAAGAGTGTATGAAAAAAAAAAAAAAAAAAAGGAAAAAAACTTGTGAAAGGAAATGGGAGGAGACCTACTTTACGAAAGAAAATAATCTTGGCTAAAATGAAATATCTTTAGAAACTTTCCCCCGATAATTTCTTATTAAAATTATCTCTTCCGATCTATTTTCTCGATCATTTTTTCTTCTTCTTCTTATTAATTTTATGTTGTTTTTTTTTTTTTCTTTATTGTTTTTTTCCCTTCTCTCTAATCGTCATATCTAATCGAAATCTGTTACAATATTATCCTATGATATTCACCGATTCTTAATTAATTTCTCTCTCTCTCTCTCTCTCTTCTAATCATCATACCTAATAATAACTTATTACGATCTTATTTATCGCTATATATATTCGCTATGGTATTCATTAATGTTATTAACTATTACAGTGTTATTAGAATATTAAATCGTATGACGTTAACCAATGATATTGATTAAATATATATGAAGTAGGAAACACGGAAACGATGTAACGCGTGAAATTATCTAACGATATTATACGAAACATGGAAAGAGAGAGAGAATAAAAGAGACAGAAAAGAGAGAGAGAGAGAGGTATACACGATGTGCTTTAACGGGTTTTGCCAATTATTCCATCAGAATTCTTTTAACAACCACCTGCTGTCCGACGGGGTCTGACGTACCGTCGGACGTACAAAACCAACCCCCGATACCGTTTCGTCGCGTGCGTGTTCACGAGTGCGTGTAATCGTCACGCATTAAGTACCCCTATGTTCCTGTCGAACCCCCCCTTTCGGTCACATTATCGTCACACATGACGTACCTCCAAATAAATTCCCAGTCACACATATTTTCGAACGGAAAAATCGTATAAAAAATAATGGAAGGAAAAAAAAAAAAGAAAAAGAAGACAGGGCACGCCGTTTATTCGCGCAATTTTTTCATTTCCTTTATTTTGTTTCATAAATATTACTCGAAGTAACGAAGATAAGGGTCTGTCGGTTAAATATTTATGGAGAAATTTTTTTTTGTTCGTACCAAACTAAAAAGTTACATAATATAGATACGCGAAAATTATAAAATATTTTCTATATTTAATAATAATAATAATCATAATTATTATTATTATTGTTTAATATATAATTATTTATTTAATTATGATAACAAGTCTAGGTAGATAGTTAAATTTATAGTACAATCATATTAGTGTATGTATATATATATATATATAAAGAAGATATATATACTTGCACACAGAGTCAACAAATTATGATAATAAACGGTGAGTAACCGTTGATTAAGCCTTGCATTATCCGTATATTCCGCAACTGCATTCACTGCATCGATCATTGTATAGAACGTAAAGAAGAAAGAAAAGAAGGAGGAGGAAAAAAAGGAAATCGAACAAAAAATGTTGTGCAATGCGTTCAACGTTGACATTCTTGCATGCCAAATGAATGAATTCAATCAAACACGTGTAATAACACTAGTTGAAATTTTATATCATATCTTCTTCTTCTATTCTTTTTCTTCTTCTTCTTTAAATACAATTACATACAAAATTAAGTCAATTAATATAAGTCAAATGATATGAATAATTATTTTTTTTGTTTCTTTAATACATTTTTTTGCTTTTTTCTTTTTTTTTTTTTTTTTAATCGACTATTACTTACGTAATCGCATTATATGCAAGAGACGGATAAAAATTCTTTTTTGTCGGTCTAAGAGTTTTTCCGATTGATTTATATAAAAATCGGATAACTCTTTCTCCAGTCTTGTGATTCAATGAAAAAGAAAAAAATCTCTTTGTGACCAAAAAGATCTTGAGAAAAAAAGAAAGATTAATACCGATTTGGAAAATCATCGGGAAACTATCGACCCACCCAGTACATACTTAGTCCTTTGGAGATCTAGTTTATATGATTTATTCTCCTTCCCTCGTTAAAAGACCCGAGGTCTCTGGCGATCCACACTAATTAGTTGACCCGATGAACGTTTATGCCTAGAAAGTCAAGCATGTTTGATCACTTACGCGCGGACTCCAAGCGCAAAGCCTTTTAAAGCCGTGACCTCGGGTCATTTCGGATTAACCAAGTCACGAGCAAATTATCACGGTCATTAAACCATCATCTATTACGTTATGCGATCGTGCGTTATTCCATATCTCGGGAAACCATCAAAATATTTTCTATAGATAAAAAATAAAAAAATAAAAAAAGAAAACAGAGAAAGAAGAAAAAGTAAAAAATCTTTGTGGTACCTACAAGATCCAATGAAGTAAAAAAAAAAAATTAAATAAACAAGTGAACTCGAAGTAATCATTATTATTGAAACGTTGTCGTAAACAAAAGAGACCGTCGCGTGAGATCGATAAAAGTCTTATAAACAAAGAGAGTCCCCGACCCAAGAGAAAAGAATTTTTTTTTCTTCTTTCTCTCTCTCTCTCTCTCTCTCTCTCTCTCTCTCTCTCTCTCTTTCTTTTTTTACGACTGGAATTTCCAAGTTATGACCGGAACGACGACATGGCTTTGCTCGTGCACAATGAATTATTGGCGTTATTAACGTCGTTGTTAACGTCAGTGGCACGATCATAGAACGCGACGTACCTGCAAGTGCATGCACGCATATAAACCATATTTCTCGAATGCTCGTTACGCTTTTGCATTCTTTCTCGTCCTATCGGAGTCACTGAAAACTTTGAAAAATCGTAAAATCCTGCCTCGATATATATATATATATATATATATATATATATATATACAGGTAAATGTACGTGTATATACATAAATATAGATACGTATGTATATACACGCAAATATCGTAATAATAAATGCTAATGAGTAAATTACGTAGACGTCATTTTAATTAAAATATATATTTGTCTCGGATTATTTATCCGAAATATAATAATTTAACTACAATATTTTATAAAACAATCGAAATTCCAATTAATTGAAAATATTTTTTTCGATTTCATCGAATTCAAATAATATTTTAAAATTCGTTACAATAATTTAATTGGACCACGTCGCATTGATACTTTTAATCGGGCTACGACACGTCGTTTGACGTATGCAACTTTTATTCTCGCGCCATTATCGTAATAATATCAAAAGTACCTTTCTAATTGAAAATTAATTTAAAAAAAAAAATCAAAGAAAAAATTGATCATGATATAATAAAAGATCGGACGATAATGTTACATTAACACTTTTAATTGCAACTTTGAAAAAAAAAAAGAATTATTTAACGTTTCACGATTGTGCATTGTGAATTGTGTTATGCTTGCCACACCTGTGTACCTTTCACCTGGCTCGTTGGAGTGTACGTAATTGAATGGATTCGATAGCTATACATATATTATGTGTGTATATATATATATATATATATATATATATATATATTTATTTATATGTATATTGTAGACTAGAAATCGGTCAATCGTGAGATACTAAATGATATGGCGTGCTTCGTGAGAATGTATATTAAACACTTGTATGTTCTATTTTATCATTATTAATAATACGTACACATAAGAAGGATGCAACTAGATCGCGTAATGATTTGCGATTATCGATTCCATTCAAAAAATTTCTCATTATTTCTTTTTCCCTTTTTTTTTTTTTTAACGCGAGAGACGATATCAAACAAGAACTTGGCAATAAGATTTCAACAATTTTTTTTGCTCGTGATTTTTCTTCGAACATATTTAGAACGATATTAGCATATACATATATACAATCGTAGGTAGATAGATAAATAGATAGATAGAGAGAGAAAGAGAGAGAGAGAGAGAGACACTTGTAAATCTACAAACGAAATATTCCCAAGTTTTTTGTATTTCTTTTTTTTTTCTCTTCACAACAATTCACCTGTCCCTTATCAAAGAAATTTCGCGTGTGTTTGCGTACTTATACTCATCCACATCATCATTCATCCTATGACATGTCTATCTATGAGGATGAATATTATACCACTAAAACTATAAATATGATAATACGTCTAATATTCCTATACGAATCTATATATATATATATATATATATATATATATATATATATATATATATATATATATGTATATATACATATATACGTACGGTACAAACATGTAGTAAATAGTAACCTTCTATATCTACGAATGTGTGTGTAGATGTGTATGTGTGTTTGTATATATACATAACGTATATAAAGATCGAAGAAACTCGATAGTTAGTATATATATGTATGTATGTATGTATCTATGTATATATGTATGTATGTATTTATTGAACATGTTTTAAACGTAGAAATCGAATGGGAATAGAAGTAAAAGGAGAGGAGACACAGTGATAGCGTGACTCGAAGAAGAATCACGACATCGGGACATCAAGAGGGGAAACATTGGAAGCCATCTTTCTTTTATAATAGTCCATCCCCTTTCCAACTTTTTCTTATAACTTCGCGATGCGGCCATTTTGGTTACATCGTTGATTTACAAGAAAATCGATCTTTTTTCTCATCGAATTAAAACGCCAATCGATTCGATTCGATTCGATCTTATTAAGTTTTAACACGAAGGAAATAAATGGTTCGAATAATTTTTCACGTTTCAATCGATTATTTGATAGTTGCAATATTAATTCTATTGTATGATTTATAATAGATTTCGGATCAATCCGATAATTTCGATAGAAAAATAAGGAATATATATATACAGGTATACACGATATAGGTGGTAGTAGTAGTATAATAAATGATTCGGCAGAAAAGTCATCCGATTCCCACACCGATATAGAGTTTTGAACTTTACATCCTGGAATTTATCGGCTTTCACTGTACATATAGTAAGTTGCATCATTGTGACATGATGATACAAATACATACGTATATATATATATATATATGGCCAATGGATATAAATGTAAGGTCGATTACTATAATTGTACTTCTTCTTCTTCTTTTTTTTCGATGGATATGAAAAAAAAAAAAAATAAAATAAAAAAGATAAAAACGTTTGTTTGACGCGTTCGTTTAGAATCATATATAGGAAATATTTTCTACGCGGAAACGTTTTCATCAAATACTTCCGCTCGCACATTGAAGTACCTATTTATTTCTCTCTCTTTCTCTCTTGCTCTCGCTCTCTGTGTTGATTATATATATATAATCTGTAATATGTATTGGTACCTATATATATATATATCTAGGTACCAATACATATACCAATAGATAGATGGATAGACAATACTATGAACACGTGCTTTACGACGTTTCCAACACGCAAGAACATTGTTTCGAATCACAAATAATAAGAAGTTTCATAATCGTTGTGTCAGTGACACATGTTTCCTAAGTTATCGATAGCAACAACGTAATCATGATTTAATAAGAAATACGTATTGAAAATAAGTGTTTATCTGCGACAAACGAAGAAAGAAGGAAAAAAAAAGAAAGATTATGAGAAAAATAGAGGGGAAAAAAAATGACGAAGGAAGAAAAAATAATAAAAATAAAAAAATATGTTCACCGCGTAAAATCGATGTCTAATATTTGTCATTATTGATCGATTGCCCAATGATTAGAATGCGAAGGGGGGTGGGGGAAGAGGGAAGGGAAAAAAACGTAATATTTTCGTCCACACGAATTGTCTTGAAAAGTGATAAATAATTTTTTAAAGTTTCGTGATGAAACCTCTCTCTCTCTCTCTCTCTCTCTCTCTCTCTCTCACTCTCTTTCTTAATTTGACCACAATAAACTCGTACAGGATAATATTACCGAGGTTTTTATAACAATATATTTTTCGTAACGGAGAACATAAATTCGCTACGATGTCGCAAAATAGTATCTATACGTTATCCATTTGTTTCTTTTATTTATTCTTCTTCTTCTTCTTCTTTTTGTTATTTCTTCTTTTCTTTTCTTTTACTTGTTCTTTTTTTTTTTTTCTCGATTCTTCGAACGCCGAAGTAAAGAAATGTTCGTTAAAATGGCCACGTTTACGAGCGGATATTACTACGTCATTCTATAAACTCGGACTTGTCATTTTCGAGGATGATGTTCATCGAGACGTGAAATTACAACGATGCGAAAGACGTAAGCGGATCGCGGCGATGTTTGAATAAACGCATAGAAGATCTTAGAACGCGCTTTTAATTCTTTCAACCTACTTCCAATACTAGTTTGCCATGGCGTGGGAGAATAATGAAATGAAATGAAATGAAAGAGAGAGATAAAAGAGAGTTAGAAATAGTAAACACGCTCTATCACATAACAATTATATATATATGTATATATATATATATATATATTTATTTTATATACTTAAAGTTTTTTCTTTATATATATATATATATATCATAATCATTACAGATTGTATTGTTTACAATGATCTAGTAGGAAAATGATGTAGAGAAAGAATAAAGAAAACGATTGATATAAAAATGCGAAAACGATTAAAAAAAAAAAAAAAAAAAAAAAAAAAAAAAAAAGATGAGAAAAAATACAAAAAAGGAATTACGAAAAACGAAAAAAGAAAAAAACAAAAAACGTTAGTCGCGTTTAACATGCGGAACGTCTCAATGCACGAACGAACACGGGACACGACTCGCGGCGAGTCGCAAAGTAGTCCACACATCCTCTCTCTCTCTCTCTCTCTCTCTCTCTCTCTCTCTCTCTCTCTCTCTCTCTCTCTTTCTCTTTCTCTCTTACATTGCAAACAATCTCCAATGAAAATCTAGAACAGCCGTCGTAGTAAACTCGTTGTTGGCACGTTTCAACTGTTAGAATGATAGGAAGAGATCGTTAATTCTTACCAGCTTGACATCGTATTAGTATAAATATTAGTCGGATAATGTGTGCGTTACTCTCTCCCTCTATTTATCTATCTATCTATCTATCTATCTATCTATCTATCTATCTATCTATCTATCTATCCATCCATCCATCTATCCGTCTGTCTGAGATCAACACGTTCGTTTTCACGTCATAGAAAACACGATTATGTTTCCGATCGTTTTACGATCATGATATTTATCGTCTTACTTCTTTTCTCTCTCTCTCTCTCTCTCTCTATCTATCTATCTATCTATCTCTTTCTAATATCTTTATTTTCTCTGACACCGTTTTAAAAGATCCCTCGTCGGAAGGGAAGATTCACTCGGAATCTCTCGAATTTATCTTTTATTTTCCTTTCTTTTTTTTTTTGTTTTTTGTTTTTTTTTTTTTTCCTTTAATTATTTCTTTTTTGAAGATCCAGTTGACAAAAGTTCAATCAAATCGCCTAGCGTCGGATTCATATAAAATAAAAAATAAATCGAAAAAATAATCGAAGTCCGCAGACAATGCGAGAGTGCAATTTTTCGTTGATCCTCCCAGTCTATGCCAGTCAACTCCTTTTCATAGTTCGTTTTGAAGTGATATTAGAAAAAAAAAAAAAACAAAAAAGAAAAAAAAAAGAAAAGAAAAGCGCGAACACGATATTAATTTTTTTGTTTTCTTCTCTCTAACGTCCTTCTAACGTCCTTCAAATACTTTTTTCTTTAACAAAATGTCCTTCGAGGAATTCGATCGCGGACACAATGCAGAAGAGAGAAAGAAAAAAAAGAAGTGCGATTAGGATCGCACGTAGAATCAATTCACAATTTATTTGCAAGTCATAAAAAAGAAAAAAGAGAAGGAATAAAAAAGAAATAAAGAAAAAAAAAAAAAAAAAACGAAAAAAAAATCATGATTAAGTATGCTCTCCGATTAATCTAAAAATATAATCGATTTGTTTTAATATCTTTCAAGCGTATATTTCTTATTCCTGAAGATCTTTCGAAGAATTCAATTAGACAGAGACAGAGAGGGATAGGGAGGGAAAGAGAGAGAGAGAGAGAGAGACAAAGAGACGGGAGAAAAAGTGTAATTAGATTACCGTCCATCAATTCATTTCCCAATGACATACTGGCGTCATTAGGGCAATTGATGTCCAGAACAATGACGGAATTATCCAGGATAATAGATACCGCTAACGATTTTCGTGTCTCCGGGACAAACGTGTAGCCGTCGTACCGTTCTAAGATTGTGCAACGATGATTCGACAAAGATACGAACATAAATATATATGTATATATATATATATATATATATATATATATATATATATATATATATATATATATATATACAGATATTTATATTAATTAAGTAATTCCACAAAAGAGCATATTGCGAGGTAAAACGTGTGAGATTATGTACGAATGAATAGGAACTATATTTATATACACGGTGAACATAAGACGTAGCCGATATTATCAGTAAATGCCAATCGTCGTACGACGCTCGATTAAGTCGCGAGAAACTTTGCGAAAACGTTGTGTGTATTTTCTACGAAAAAAAAAAAAAAATAAAAAAGAAGAAAAAAGAAAAAAGAAAAAAGATCTCAAAAAGAAACCGCAAAATCTTTTTTCTCGCATTGATCGAACGATTAATTAATCATTCATTTTAATAAGAGGATAAAAGAGAGAAGAAAAGATATTTGCGGAACAACTATTGTGAGATTGGGCTATTAGGCTAAATGACGATTTTACAAATCAATTACAATTCTTCTTCTTCTTCTTTTTTCTTGTTGTTCTTTCGAATTTTTTCTTAATAAAATTGCAAACACAATTATCAAGCCTAAGAGATCTCGCATAAGGTGTAATGGATATTTGGATATCATCGAGGAACTTTTGATTCATCATTGTTTAAATATCGGATACGTGAGAGAGGAATCAAAACGAAAAAAAAAAAATATTTAATTAAATTAAATAAAAGGTCTTCCTTTCGTAGGATTACGTAATCGCTTTTGTTCGAATTGGAATGTAAATAATTTTGTAAAAAAATTTTATGATATACAGAGATATGTAAATATAAATGAATATTATAATAATATATGTGTGTGTGTGTGTGTATGTGCATTAAAAAAGAGAGAGAAGGAGAGAGAAAGAGAGAGAGAGAGAGAGAGAGTAGGATCGTTTTGAGATGAGGAGGAGGAAGATGAGAACGTATCCTTGAAATACTCAATGAGACTCTACGTTTCAAGCTGCCTATAATGATTTATTCTCTAGCCGGTTTGGTATTAGTTATTCATCTTCTCTACTTCGTAGAAATAGGAAGAAGAAGAAGAAAAGGAGAAGAAAAATAAAAGGAAAATAGTATAAACTTTATGAATTATCTCTAAACGTGATACAATTAAA
>OU964981.1:4275211-4297711 GCA_918808275.2 Dolichovespula sylvestris
AAAAAAAAAGAAAAAAACAGAAAAATTAAGCCTCTCCAAAAGACAGATCGAACGTCGTCGATACGCGATCGAGTCATTGCGAAGGATGTCGCTTAGCCAAAAAAAAGAAAGAAAGAATTGAACAAAAAAGAGAAAAAAAAGAAAAAAAAATCAAAAGAAGAGGAATGAAAAAGAAGACGCACGCATTCGGTATCCATGGTGCGTTTTAAGGTCAACGTACGAAGCAACCAAGTAAGTAAGTAAGTAAGTAAGTGAGTGAGTGAGTGAGTGAGTACAACCTCTCTGTTCGTTCACTCTTTCTCTCTCTCTCTCTCTTTTTTATTTTTCAAAAGGGAGGAAGAAATAATGGATGGATAGATAGAGGGAGTGAGAGAGAAACATGAGAAAGGTAAAGAATAGATATGTGTTTTGAAGTAACGATCGACAATGTCGCGATTCGAAGATGACGTTCTCGCGATTCTCTCCTTGAACGTTCAACGATCCTTCTCTCCTTTTCTCTCTCTCTCTCTCTCTCTCTCTCTCTCTCTCTCTCTCTCTCTCTCTCTCTCTCTCTGACTCTTTCGCATTTTTCGCGGACGAACGCTTTTTCTCGCCTTTACATTTTCTTCGCACGCGAGGCCGTGTAAAAACGTGTCGACGGTGTATCGTTGTTCGCCACGTAACTGGAACGGAAAACAAATGTGTGTCCAATATTCTTTTTTTTCCTCTTCTTCTTCTTCTTCTTCTTCTTCTTCCTCTTATACTGATATTTTTGTTTATTTTTTATTTTCTCTATTTCCTCTCCTCCTCTTCTCGTTCGAACGAATAATCCCATAAGAATATTAGAATTCTATCGAAGGAGGTAAAGAAAATGGAGGAAAGAAAGAGAGAGAGAGATAGAGAGAGAGAGAGAGACATCAATGCATTGCCGTTGATAATAATAATAATAATAATAATAATAATAATAATAATAATAATAATAATAATAATAATAATAATAATAATAATAATTAATAATAATAATAATAATAAATAAATTGAACGAACGTGACTTACTTTCGGAAAAATTTCTAAAAGATATCGAAAGAAAGAAGGAAAGAAAGAACAAAAAAGAAAAAGAAGAAGAAGAAGAAGAAAAAGATCCAGTAAAGACGATCTAACCGAAAAAATATTCTATCAAAAAGTGATTCTCCAACGAAAGATCTATATAACCAAAGAGAGTAGAAGCGGTAAAACGACTTGTTAATTCAAAACGAATGCACTACCACCTATATATATATATATATATACATATATATACATATATATATGTTTCTACGCGTATACAAGTATATCCCATGTATTCACATGCATATCGTACGTATGTATATATGTATGTATGTATGTATACGTAGAGGTATATATATATATATATATATATATATATATATATATATATATACGCCACTCCTAAATCGAGATCGTAGCACGGAAAGAGAAAATGCAATAACGAGTAAGAGAAAGAGAGTTACTCACCTAGAATCGCCTGGAGGGTCTGCTCGTCCCCGTCCCCGATGACATCCATACCTCCGTTCGTGATCGGAGCCCAACGCTCTTCCGGGCCCGATCAACGGGCCCCATTTTGTCTCGGAGCTCGCTCGCTCGACCCAATGACGTCCCGCATATTAGAGACGTTGTTCTCTTTCTTCCCTTTTTCTTTCCTTCTTTCCTCCTTTATTTATTTCGTTCCTTCGTTCTTTCTCCTTTACTCTCTCTCTCTCTCTCTCTCTCTCTCTCTTTCTCTGTCTCTTTCTGTCCTTCTATTAATTGTTCGTTCTGTTCTTTTTCCTTCTTTTTAAAAAACACGAAACTTCTTTACCTATTCCCCTCTTTCCGTTTCTCTTTGTTTGGGTTATCCTTTTCACACCTACCTCTCTCTCTCTCTCTCTCTCTCTCTCTCTCCTTTTCACTTTGTCTCCTTTTAATGATATATACGAACACCGACGTTCATTTAACGACGAATAATTAAAACACGAATTATCCTTATGCACGTTTATCGAACAATAATCCGTCGTCGAACGTTGAGGCGCAGATATAATACGCAAAATAATACGTGGAAGGACAAGGGGATGAGGTCAATGGAAAATAGGAAGAAGTATAAACGAACTACTACTACGAGACATCGCGTAGAAAAAGAGCACAAGCGACCTCGCTCTAACTACTCTGCTCTCTCGTGAAACACCGTACGCGACTCGCGCGTAATCTTCGAGACGCGGAGAACTAAACTACTCGTTCTCTCTCTCTCTCTCTCTCTTTCTCTCTGCATAGAGAGTTTCGTGGCCCGACGACGGAGGACATGAGCGCGCGGGCGCGCGAATCGTTATACATCGGCGCCACGGAAATCACTGTCGTCACGTGATCCTATTTCCTATTTACGAACAACAGCCCGCCAAATCCCGTCTCGTTCCCATTAATAAATCGATCGATTTCTATTTGTTTACGTAAGAATTCAAACGTTTTCTAAGATCTTCGGATTAATACATTGGAAAAATTGTTATTTCAAATGCGTACGTTCGATATCGTAATTGACGTTCGATCGTATCGATCGATCAGGATTGATCGATCAGTGGTAAGATGGAATCTTTTTGATCGTCTTCCTTTCAATTCCCACCGGTAGATGGCGAACCTGAATTACTCCGAATACAGCCCGGTCGGTCGGTTAATCGAAATCTTCGTCGATGGGAAAGTCACACGCGCCTCGAACGAAAGATAGTCTCAACCGCGATCGTTTTCAATTTTGATCGTATGAATATTATGTGAAATTTGATGAACGATTTATATTCAATGTTTTTTACCGTGTATCCGATCGCTCTTTGCATTATCAATAACTTAATGTTCCGGCATTGGTAGCTATGTATCTTTCTGCGTTCTTGTAGGTTAAGTCTCTCTCTCTCTCTCTTTCTCTCTGTAAGTCTGTAAATATATACATTTGAAAGATATTTCGTGCACGATGGCGTCTTTTAAGAAAACAAATTCAAAGATATTTATGAGGGCAGGACCTGAAATAACACCGGATAATATTTATTGGAAAAAATATACGGTAAGAGTTTGCATAACCTCTATAATAATGTTTGTTTAACTCATCTTTTCTATCATAGAAAGGGTTTATAAACATAACCTATAGATCAACATCTTAATCTTATAATTTTCGTTATTACAAATTTTACAGGCGCCCGTTCTAGTGAAAGAATTTGGCCCTATCGATTATATCGACTTTTCACCCGTAGAGCCGCATTACTTTGCCGTCACATGTTCCGTAAGAGTACAAATCTACAATCCGATAACTAAGTTAGCTACAAAGAACTTTAGTAGATTCAAAGAGGCTGCCTATGGCGGTTCCTTTCGTAGAGACGGCAAATTATTATGCGCCGGAGGAGAAGAATCCGTTGTACGATTGTTCGACGTTAGCACAAAAAGTCTCTTACGTCTTTTCTCTGGCCACAAAGCAGCCGTACATAGAACATTTTTCACGGCAGACAATCTTCGCATTACGTCATTTTCTGACGATAAAACTGTAGCATTATGGGATATAGGGACGGAAAAGCAAATAATTACTTTTAACGAACATACAGATTATATCAGAGGTGGAGCAGTTAGTCCTGTGTCTTCTGATATAGTATTGTCAGGAGGCTATGATAAATTAATAAATATGTACGATACTAGGACGAACAAAAAAATATTTACCGTAAATCATGAAGCACCCGTAGAAAGCGTTCTCTTCTTGCCCTCTGGAGGAATATTTTTATCTGCTGGTACGTTCGTATGAGATATTCCATTTAAAGGTGTATAAATAAATTTTGTTTAATATGAAACAGGCGGAACAGATGTGAAAGTATGGGATGCCCTTGCCGGAGGTAGATTATTAGCAAAACTTTCGCAACATCACAAAACGGTGACCTGTTTAAAAATAACTTCCAATGGTCATAGAATATTATCTGGTTCATTGGATAGACATATTAAAATCTATGATTCAGGAACATATAAAACCGTTCACACATTGGATTATCCTAATTCGGTTCTCAGCATGGGGATTAGTGTAAATAAATATTTACCATTGATTATAAAAAAAAAAAAAAATTCGAGATCCCATTTGATCGTACTTATCGAATTATTTTTAATTGTAGGCAAATGATGAGACTATAGTGGCCGGTATGGTGGATGGTTTGATCTCGGTGCAAAGAAAAGAGGAAGATATTAAGGATACAAAAATTCAACGCAAAAAAATGTCTTATAAAAATGCAGGTGAAAATACTTATGTATCGAGCGTCGATACTGTAGTGCAGGAAGAGGTTAAAGAAACGATGAGCAAACACGACACTTGGTTGAGAAAATTTCAGTATTCCAAAGCATTGGATTCCGTTATGTTGCCTTACATAGTCAATAAAACTCCACACGTGACGGTTGCGTTATTGCAAGAACTTAATAAAAGGCAAGGTCTTAGACAAGCTCTTGCTGGAAGAGACGGAAAATCTCTTGCTAATATTATAAAGTTTTTAATTAGATACATAGGTAATGTTAGGTTTGGACGGGTATTATTACATGTGGCCAATGTTTTAATGGGTTAGTTAAAATATATATATGTTGTAATTCTATTTTATATGTAAATATTTCGTGAAATTATATCTTCTTCGTTGTTTAATATTATAGATGTTTATGAGGATAATTTAGATGGACTTGCAACAGAACCACGAAACATGTTCAATCTTTTGGCGAATAAATTACAGGAAGAAGAGGATTTAATTGTATCATTGGCACAATTACAAGGTACACTTCAAATTATATTATCCGGTGCTGAGGCACAACATATTACGACGGCTAAAGATAATCAAACTTTAGAACCCTCAAGTGCTGCACAAAAAAATCTAATATTTAGCATAGCTTGAACATTAGGATACTATCAATTTATTATTGTAACATGTTAATATGTATATGTATATATATATATATATATATATATATATATATATATATATATGTATTATGTATGTATGTATGTATGTATAAATAATTTTCCGTACAAATTTTAATAAAAAATTATTACATATCGTATACCAGGAAACATTATTATCTGACAATAGGCTTTTACTACACATGTATGTCACCATGGCACTGTACGTATACTACAAAAATCAAAAAAATTATCTTATTTAAATTAGAAAAACGCATTTAACTATTACACGAATAATCGTTTCTTTAAATCTTAATAATATATAAGAAATTTTGAATTTATTCATTTTCATAATCAATTCACGCCAACATACTAATAAGTCCATTTTAAGATGCATCATTTTTAAGGTATTTTTGCCATGCAGCAGATCGCGGTGTTTTAGGTATTATCCAACCAATTGGAATCTGCGATGAGTCAGCATCAAAATTGATGTATTTATCCCAAGCAGTTCTAATAACATAAAAATGTTTTTAATTGAAAAACAAAATTTTTCATTACAAAAATTAATTTTTTTTTTTTTTCTTTATGTCGCTTACCGAATCATAACAAGATTAGCAGTATCCATTTGAACTTGATCCGCCATTAAAATTTTCCTTCCAAATAATACATTTTGCCATTCATCCAGAACATTCCTTTTTTGCTTCTCTATTAATTTCTCATTATCTGTTTTTAGCATCAATTTTAAACCTTGCTCTTCAATAGAATATTCTCTATCCAATCCGGACCACTGTTCTGACAATTTATCTGTAATTAAAAAATTTGTTTTTCTATTACATTATATGGATAATACACGATATACGTATATATACATATATGTTATAAAAAATTAATTACCAATAATATTGTTAAAAACTTCATTCGCTGCTGTAGATATCGTTTCTCCTCTAGCTTTGGCAATATTAGTTTTCACGTTTCGTAGGTTTTTTAATTCTTGTAAAATTAACAAATACTTTTTAGCATCGTTTCGTTTATTGCGTACATCTGATAATATCATATCTGCATCTTTACGTAGATTTTCATCTTGCTTTTCTTTCTCTATTACCGCTTGTTCGCGCCTCAGCCATGAATCTGCTTCCGCGTGTAATCTAGCTCTTCTTTCCATTCCACGAGATTTCTCAACTTTCCAATTTTCTTTCTTAACGTGTTCCCTCAATCTTTTCTTTTTACGTTTTTCTACATCTTTTTTTAATTGATTGAAAAAAGTCTTGTCTTTAAATTTTTCTATTATTTGAAGTATTTGATTTTTTAATGTAGCGCACGTTTCAATTTTTTCTTGCCATTCTTCTACCGGTAAATCATTTTTATTGCATCTAAGCTCCTCGCATATAGTCTCAATTTTTTTATTTAATTTGAAAATCATAATTAAAGAATTTCTGGCCTCTCCAATTTTTGACGGTCTTTTAAAAATTTTTGCATTGATCGTATCAGTACCTTGTTCCGTTTCTTTGAGAAAATTTTCAATTTGCTCTTGATCCTCTTGCCTCTTTTTAACGGAAATATTCAACGTTCCATCGGTGGAATTAACATTATAGGGATTCCAATTAGGCGGATATAAATTTTGTTGAAAATTTCCATTGTAATTTACGTTGTACATAGATTCGTTATAACTCGTTGGATAATACATATTCAAAATTAAAACCGTTTTATTACGTTAGCAAAATCTAAGTGTTAATTCTTGATTGTTAAATGCAATTCTTTATACTCAATAAATATAAAAATCTAAAGAAATATCTTAGCTCTATCTTCTTAGCCTTAATAATTAACAGAAATGCGGCTTTCCTTTTTAAAGTTAATAATACATAAAAATATTAATCGCGTAGAAAAGAGTTAACGGACGTATCTTCGTCTAACACATTTGCAAGATTTCTCCCTCCTTGGGAAGTTGAGCTTCGGCTTCTTGCAATACTTTTTCCGCTTCTATATAATCCTCGGCTTCTTTCAAATCCTGTTCCGTCTCCAAAATACCCTTTAACTCTTCGAAAGCTTTTACAAGACGACGTTGACAGTCTGGTACCATCATAAGAGATTCTTGTAAAACTTCCTCTTGCTTCTTAATATCGTATCCATCTTTGTCTATAAAGGATACAAGAGATGACTTAATAATTTAAAAGAAAAAGAAAAAATCATCCAACGATAGTCCCTAATGAATTAATTTATTAACGAAGCCAATGAATTTTTTTTTTTTTTTTTTTTTTTTTTTTTTTATAAAAAGCAACTTCGTTGAAATAAAATTAAAAGTATTTGTCGTTCGAACTAATACTTCGAATTTTGTTCTTTTTCGCTTATTATCTCACTGAAATATTTTCTCACCCTGTTCTTTTAATTGCTGTATTCTTTGACGTTGTTGAGCCGCTTCTTTTTCGTAAGTAACTTTTTCTTTGGCAAGACGTTTTACTACTCCGGTCTTAATTTTCAAAGTTCGTATACGCGGATCAGACATTGCGTGTATCGATTTAGTTAATGATTATATCTCGCAATGTATTCTTTTTTTCTTTTCTTGTTTCTCTTTATAACAAACCGTGCAATTATTACCTTTTAAGGTAAGATGATTCGAGTGGAAACGAAACGGGTACTAGAGACTGTTAAGTTTATAGGTTAGATCACTTCACGGTCGCAGAGTGGTGCGTTCAAATATAACCCTGTATATAATCCCCGGTTGCAGTAAGCTGTAAGGCCATATATCATGAAAACTCGACGAACGCTCTACCGAAAATATCTATTACTTCATATATATATATTTTTTTTTTAATCTTTATTAAAAATTAAAAAATATACGAAACCGTAGTGCGTGCTTTTTTATACGAGAGAAACGATATGAATACAAAGAAAAAAAAAGAAAAAAAAATTACATATTCATAAGAACGATTGATACCTTACGACAAAGATACTGATTAAACGTCAAAATTATTCATATGAATTTATGTTCGTTTAATTTAAAGGAAATAATTACGATTCGTGTACATACATACATACATGCATACATACATATATATATATATATACGTGTACGATAATGATACATACAAATTTAATATATATTATACGTTCGATATGATTTCATTTTTACCGCCATTAAAATGCTCTCCGGTGTAAGGGCCGTATATGATTCGTATCGTAACTCGTAGGGGGCAGCACCGTTTGTACGTTCGTACGAAAACTACGAGAAAAGTCGAACGTCTCTACACTTAATCTCGATGATACGTGAAAGAAACACGAAGGATAATTTGTACGTAGCTTCTCACGCTTCTCTGATCTCGCGTTCGAATACTCGTCGAGAGATGTAACGGATAGAGAAGATTAAGAGAAAGAAGAAGACGACGAAGAAGAAGAGGAGGAGGAGGAGGTGGAGGTGTTGTCCAGTGGAATTTTCGATATAAAATGCAAGAAGACATATTTCCAGCTGCAGAAAAGATCCTCTCCGACATCGAGAACATCCTGAAGAAGGATTCCTCTGTGTGAGTATAGTTTCTTTTTCATCTATACGTACACGTTCTCTCTCTCTCTCTCTCTCTCTCTCTCTCTCTCTCTCTCTCTCTCTCTCTCTCTCGTAATCATGAGGGCGGTGTCTTTTGGATAATATAATTCGAGATTGAAGCATCGAAGTGAACACACGTTGTGCTTCTTCGTCGCGAGAAATTAACCCCCTAGGCCTTCTCGAAAGGAATGGAAAAAAAAATGAAAGGAGGGAACGGACCCCTTCGAGGGGAAAAAAAAAGTAGGGGTGGGGGAGTGTCGGCCTTGATAACGCTCACCAGGGCTAAAGTTTCGTACGATTTTTTTTATCTTTCTTTCCTTTTTCTTTCCCCTTCAATTATCTATTTATTTATTTATTCAATTATTTATTTATTTATTGTTACTTTTCTCTTCGCGTATTTTTTCTTACTCTCTTTCTCTCTCTCTCTCTCTCTCTCTCTCTCTCTCTCTCTCTCTCTCTCTCTCTCTGTCTTTTATCTACATATTTACCCAACGTTATCTCATACTTTCATCCTTTCGCATACACGAACCGTTCGATCGATTTAGATTTTTTATTGAAACGAAACGAAACGAAACGAAACGAAGGGAGAACCCTAATGGCCAGCTCCGCATGCTTTTTTGACAAACACACAGCTACTATGTTGCACTTCCTTGTTTTTCTCCTATCCGCATAAACATAAAAAAAAAAATATATGACAACGATAACAAACGCCTTCAACACTATTCTTCAATAATGATTGATTATATACAATATCGATCATTTCTTTGGCGCCATAACATTTCCCTACCACTCAATATTTCTCCCCTTTTTTCCATTCGTACAAAAAAAGAAAGAGAGAGAGAGAGGAATGAAGGTACACAGTTATGATAGAAAAAAAAAAAATATATATATATATATATATATATATATATATATATATATATGTCCTAAGATACAAAATTAGACACATTTAAGATTTTTCCTATTTATTTATCTATTTATTTATTTTATTTTTTTGGGTGAGGAGAGGATAATTAACATGTATCAAAAAGTGTTTTTATTATAATTTGTTTTTTTTTTGTACCTCGGGTTAAATATAATATAATATATGCAAATATATATATATATATATATATATATATATATATATATACACATATATATATAATGTTTTTCCTGGGTCTCTCTCTCTCTCTCTCTCTCTCGTGTTCTATAAGCTTTACGGCCAAGGTCGTTTATTCGTTCGTCGTTCGTAGTGTGCGTACCAGTTCCGTATAATACCAGTTTTCGACGCAGTTAATATCGATCAATCAAATAATTACTCCATCGAATTCGAAGGAAAAATGATGATCCCACCGTCCCCGGCCCCTATTCTCGCCACGTTGGTCAAGTTTATTTACAAATGGGGAGAGAGAGAGGGGGGGGAGGAAGGGGGAAAGAAAGAAAAAATGTCGAGTTTATATAAAGTTATACGTAGAGTATCCGTCGTTATATTATTTGTCTGTGTAACCTTGACACCGTCCTTGGCCCTCCCACATCGATCCCCAAGCTCGTCCGAACCGTTTTCTCTAACGCGTCGTTTTGTTTCCTCTTCTTTCTTTTTTATTTTGTTCTTTTCTTTTCTGCTTTTCTTCTTGTAGAAAAACTTTCGAGATCATACCAGCCGAGGACAACGAGAACAAGTCGCCGGTGTTCCATCAGGAGGAATGTTTGGGTTTGGCTTCTTGGTGCGTGCAACCGCTTTATTGCTACGTTCATCGACGTTTGTTCGAGCATCGCCGTAATAAACACAGGCGCGAGGATTCAAGCAACGTCGCGAGATGGCTATTGGGCGCTTTGCTCTTGAATCCCGACGTATCGACCTTCTGGAACATGAGGAGGGAATTGGTTAGGAATTACAAATTGGACGTTACCGAGGAATTGGATTTCACGCGATTGGTATTGTATAAAAAGGCAAAATGTTTCGAGGCGTTTGCCTATCGCCGTTGGTTGTTGCCTTATCTTTTGGACGGCGAGGGTAAGAATTACGATCCATCGCCTATGGAAACGCCATTGTGCGTTGAATTGGACATTACGAGTACCTGTGCCGACAGATACGCTACGAATTATCACGCGTTCAGTCATCGCAGATACGTTATGGCACTGAAGGAGTCACGGGGATACAAATATCCAAATTTTGACGGGGAATGGAAGAGTACATTAGCTTGGTGCCAATCGAACGTATCGGATTATAGCGGCTTTTGTTACCGACAATATCTTTTGGAGAAGTGCCTGCTCGAGACCGATCCAGATGCCAAGAGTAACGACGATATCTATCAATTTGTCAAGATCGACGATTATCGATCGCGCGTGCGATCGGTAATGGATTACGTTGACGGTTTGGTTGTCGTTAATACCGACGAGAATCGTTCTACGAACGACGAAACCAACGACGAGGATCATCCGACGACGGTACGACGACAACAACACGGTCCTACGCTTCGTACGCTCGATCTACTTCATGGTAAAACACGACCGTGCGTTACCAACAACAACAATAACAACAACGCTAGTAGTAGCAGCACCAGTAACACCAATCACAGCAGCAGTAGCGATACTACTGCCACTACTACTACTACTACTACTACTACTACTACTACTACTGCGACTACGACTAACACCTCGCAACTCGAACCCTGGCAAACGTGCTTTCAAGCTTTGTCCTATTGGGTAGAGGAATGTAGGATCAATGAAGATTTGATTAGAATGTACGACGATCACGAGACTCTTTGGTATCAACGTAGATACCTCGCTCATATCCTCGTACGTCTGATCGAATCCTACAATACTTATTCCTATTATAAGTCTGAAATAATCGTTGATCCTCGTCATCGTATTATCCCGAACGAATACGTTAACGTCGATGACATGACCGACGATGACAGCAAAAGCAAAATCAAGAAGGCGGCCGTCCTCGTCGAAGCCTTTTTAAATCGTACCCGTGACATCGTCGGTTTAGCCATGAAACGTGACACCCACGAGAAACTCGTCGTCGACAAATTCCTAAGATATTTAAACGACATTGGTCTCAAGCTTTGAATTATTATATTTTCACGATCCTCCTATACGTTTTCATCGCTATCATTTCGAGAGATTTATTTATTGGTTTATCGAAAGGGAAGAAAGGAATGAAAAAACGATTACCATTGATTTTTGAAATCCACATCTTCTAAAAAGAGATTATTAGATATATACGTAAACGTTTATTGTAAGGAATATTTTTTATTTTTCTTTTGTTTCTTTATGTAACTAATTCTCTCTCTCTCTCTCTCTCTCTCTCTCTTTCTCTCTTTTTCTATTGTAAAAAATGAATATTGTTTTACACGAAGGATTCGATGCTATCAATCAAATGATTAACAAATATGAAAATAATATGTATATATATATACACACACACACGCGCGCGCGCGCGCGACTCGTGACGCGTCAGATTGTATTATTCTAATCTAATGAGGAATATTCGAGCATAGTCGTATAACAACTATGGCAATAATATTTTCTCTTGTTATTTTCTTTTCTCTTTTTCCTTTTTTTTTTTTTTTCTTCTCTCACAGTATATCTCATAGTATTCTCGCAGAAAATAATAATATATTATAATAATAAGAACAATGATCATCATCGTCATCATCATCATCATCATCATCATTATCGTCGTCGTCGTCGTCGTCGTTTATCTTCGATCCACGGTGCTAATGATATATTCTCTCTTCACTGTGTATGCGTAAACTTGGTTTTTATAATTTAATATTGATCTTATCGTTGTTCAATGTATCACCGAATCAAGATTTTCGATTACAAAAACTTAAGTTTGTATATATAGTACGTTTTAAAAATTGTATCAATTCTCAATTTGAAATAGGTACCATCATCAGACACACTTATTCAATTTAAATTTGTATTGTCTATAATAGTTACAGTAATAGGTGGATCATTTTTATTTTGTTCATTCATAGGAAATAATGTCTCATTATATGATCATCGCATAATCATTATACATACATACATACATACATACATACATACATACATACATACATACATACATACATACATACATAGATAGATACAAACATACGTACGTACGTACATGGCACACGCAAACGTTGTTATAAATGTACGTGAGTAAAGAAGATTTCCTCGTCGACTAAATATACCGTTAATATCGAATGATTAATTAGTCGAATACGCATGTATTATCTGTCAGATAAAGAAGAATGATATAATAGTTCTGTTTACAAAAAAAGAAAAAAAGAGAAGAAAAGAAATGAAATATGAAAAAGCAGATATTAAGGTATGGGATTGATTGTACCGTGTGCGAGATTACAGGGAAAGTTTAATAATAATAATAATAATATTGTATGTGTATAGTCAATACCCCAGATATGGAAAGTGATAAAAGAGATTAGTTTTTTAAAAAGATTGTCTATGTATATATATATATATATATATATATATATATATATAAATTTATTTCTAATACTTGTATTGTCGTGTAATCACGAAAGGCATATTCTATCTCGAAAAAAAAAAGAAAAGAAAAGTAAAAAGATTTATTATAAATTTGGAGAAGAAACATTTTCAAATATAATTTTGATGCGTTCTTCATATGTAAATATACTTACGTATTAAAAATAATCGATACGACAAATGAATTGTTCACAGTAGCGTACGTTACAATATTCACAATATTGTCTTCGTTATTTTGATTTATGTACATAATTGTTTTTTTCTCTTTTGTGTGTGTGTGTGTGTGTGTGTGTGTGTGTCTGAGTGAGTGTCTGTGTGTTGTCAGTCCGAATATCTTGAAAAGGGTACGTAAAAAAAAGCAGTCGGTATATTTAATTCTTTTGTTTTTCAAATAACGTCTCGTAGGATATTCTTCTTAATTATTTTTCCATTTGCTTCTTGTTATGATTTATTTTTTTTTTTCTGTTTTCTTTCAATCGTCATTTCATAAACAAATCCCAAAGATATAGAATTATCAAAAGAAATGAATTTACGAGTTTGTTAAATAATTACAGATGCTACCGTTCTCTTTTAATTGCACTACAGTAGATTATATACCTACTAAGCTATATCTAATCGTATACGTGTACTAAGTCGTTTCTCTCTCTCTCTCTCTCTCTCTCTCTCTCTCTCTCTCTCTCGCTCTTGTTCTCTTTTTCTGCGTGCGCGTATTATATGTGTGCGCGTATACGTGTAGAGTAAATATATGTGTTTTCTAATCGTGACGTGGCTAAAGGTAAGGTCCCGTCTCTTTGGCACAGGAGTAAAAACGAAAATAAACTACTTACATACTAGCAAAGACTTTTGACGCTAGCAAGTCGTCGTCGTCGTCGTCGTCATCGTCATCGTCAGTCTAACGCGAACTATCGTTTAGTAAAGTCCAACAATTACATTATACTCATCACGTCGATTTTCTAATATCTCTTTGTTCTTATAATTATCTTAACGAAAAACAATATATACCTATATTTATTTATTTATTAATTAATTAATTTGTTTGTTTGTTTCTGTTTCATTTCTTTTCTTTTTCTTTCTTTTCTTTCTCTTTTTTATTTATTTTTTTTTTTTTTAAATATTTTATCGTTACATCCAAAGATGTCGTGTGATCATTGGAAAATCACAATGTGGACGAAGTATAGTAATTATTGGTCGATAATAGAGAGGAAGTTGATAATAAATGAGACTAGCAAAACGTGAGATTAGAAATACGGTCGTTAGTATTTTCTTTTTTTTTTTTTTTTTTTTTTTTTTTTTTTTTTTTTTTTTTTTTTTTTCGAAGAAAATAGCTTCGCTCGTGTGCAGCTGGCGTGCGTGTACCTTAATGATAATGTTTTTTATGGAAACCAAACTGGAAATTTCTGTGACGTATGTAATTTGGCTTTTCTTTTCCTTCTGCTCTTTTTTCTTTTTTTAATTTTTTTTTACGTTTCATTGTTTCTAATGTAATCATCGAATGAATGAAGAGAACGGTTTCGTATTTCCATCTTAATTATAATTGTGACGTAGTCTTTTACTGTATTGTCAGACTAATTCTCTCTCTCTTCTCTCTCTCTCTCTCTCTCTCTCTATGTATCTATCTATCTTATCTATTACTATTCATATAATACATATCGTGGATTAATAATTTATAACATTTCATTAATTAATTGATTAATATTTTAACGTTGAATTTCGTGTCGTTATTAAGTAAAAGAAAATCGTCGAATTATTTATTTCTAAACACTTTTTCTAATCGGTTTATTTATTTATTTTTTATCGTAACGTAGATATTTGTAACATTTAATTGATTAATCGACTGCTCGCTCGCTCGATCGATTAATTAATCTTTAAGGGTTAATAACGAGTCGTAGAAAATCTTAGAATTATTTCCGTACATATTTCTAATCGTCTCAATGTCGCAAACTCTCGAGTAAAATTGTAAACGTTATCTCTATCTCGATCTCTCTCTCTCTCTCTCTCAATCGGTTAGATTAGAATTAAGTTCATTTCACAGAATTATTTCGCATAACCAAAAATATTATCTCGTCGAAATCAATGAACGTTGAATTTTCCGTACGTACGAAGTATCACGCGGTTTATAAGAACAAAAAAACGCACACGCATGCACTACGCGATTCGAGCGAAACACTTTCGTCATTTTTATATTTTGAAAATGAGACGAATTGATCGATCGATCGATCCAAAACGAAATTAAAAGAACAGAAATCGAGAATCGAACGATCGAACCAACGATGAAGAAATTTTAACGTTAATTTCAATTTCAATTGAAGATAAGCGAACGATGTATAAAAATAACAGAAAAAAAAAACAAAAGATAGAAAACGATCGGAAAAATGCGTTGAAAACAATTCAATATAGAATTTGACTAGCGCGGTAACCAAGATAGAGATAGAGAGAGAGAGAGAGAGAGAGAGAGGTTCAATTTGACGAGGGCGGTAGTCTCGCTAAGTTTCGCGCCAAAAGTTATTTCGTGATCGGCTCGTAACCGTACGCGCGCGCGTAAAATTTTGGATCTGCGATCGAATACCTCTCTCTCTCTCTCTCTCTCTCTCTCTCTCTTCCTCGTCGAGGTGAAAAGAGAGAGAGAGAGATGTTAACTCGGAGAAAATTAAGTGATATATTCGATCGAGGAAAAAAGTGTCAGGCGTAAATGGAAAATTTTCGAAGAAATTCATGATGGAAGGAAAGAGAGAAAGTTAGTTGGAAAATATTGGAAAAGATTTTTCGTCGTCGATCGAATACTCGATTCTTTGGGAAATCGGAAAACGTGTGGACGAGTGTACAAGCGTGAGAAAGAGAGAGAAGGAAGAAGAAACGAATGGAAAATATGTGTACATATGTACGATAATTGGTGTTTGTTTACTGTGACGACAAACTACGACTGTGGTCGGAAACGGTCGAGAAATGCAAGGTCGTTATTGAAAAGAGAAGGTTAGGGATAGAGATAGAGATAGAAAGAGAGAACGAGAGAGAGAGAGAGAGAGAGAGAGAGAGAGAGAGAGAGAAGCTCACGTTCTTCGTAATACGGCATTGACGACGGATTACGAAGGGAATTCGTTGTTTCTCGATAGGCATGAGCACACGTGACCATTACTCTCAGTTTCATTGGTGAATCTGTTCGATCGTATATGTTCTATAGAGAGAGAAAGAGAAAGAGAGAAAGAGAGAGTGCATAAGAAGAAGGAAGGGACATGTGTAATGTACTTTCAACGGTCGATAGAGAGAGAGAGAGAAAGAGAGAGAAAGGCATCCTCAGAAATTTCTACCTGTGTGTTTTAGTCGGCCGGTGGGTCGTATACCGATCTTTCTCTCTCCCTCTCTCTCTCTCTTTCTCATAATCGTCATTCCATTTTCCTTTCTTTCAGTGAAACGCATATCCACGTTTAAATATCATTCGTACGAATAATAATAATAATAATAATAATAATAATAATAATAATAATAATAATAAGAGTGGAGAAAACGAACGATGGCGTTGGCAGAGGGTGAAACAAACGGCGAGATCAACGATACCAATGGTGGTAGCAATCTTCGACGTGGTAGCAGTTTACGATTACCTCCTGCAGGATCTGTCGGTAGTACAGGTAAGATATATATTTGATACATATTATATACTTATCCATTAATCGTTTCCACTATATATATATATATGTATGTATGTATGTATGTATGTATGTATGTATTGTATGCGTATATATACATATGTTACACTACTCTTTATATATATAATGTGTATGTATATGTGTATATATACATATGTTAGTCTACTCTTTATATATATATATATATATATATATATGTATGTATGTATGTATGTATGTATGTATGCATATGTATGTTTGCCCTTTAACCTTTCGAACATCGATCGCGTAGTAGTCACTAAGAATTTTTCGAAACGAAAAAATGGCGGGAAACCGTGCGCCCGTTTGAAAGTCTACTATTACTTTCCTCTTTTCGTTCTTTCCCTTTTTCTACTCTCTCTCTCTCTCTCTCTCTCTCTCTCTCTCTCTCTCTCTCTCTCTCTCTCTCTCTCTCTCTTTATTCTTTACTCTTTTTTTTTCATTACTTTTATTTTTATTTTTATTTTCTTTTCGTTATTATTATTATTTTTTTTTCGGGCCCAATAATATCGGAACGTTATGTAGGACTGTACGACGATTTGTGATATCATATCTAACTCTGTAGTCGTTTTCTTTTCTCTCTTTTCTTTTTCGTTTCTTTTCTTGTGTGTGTGCGTGCGTGTTCCGTTAGAAAACGTAGCCGATATTTTAATTCGCTCGTAAACGTATATTATTTTATATTCTATTGTATAATACCTACTACGACGAGTTCTTCTTTTACTTCTTTTTTTCTTTTGCATACTTCTTCTTTTTCTTTTTTTTTTTTTTCTTATCTCGAACCCCTATAATTCGAGCTTAAAAACGTTTCCATGTACAAGCAATGTATCTGTTTTCTTATTTTTCTTTCTTTCCCTTTAATACTTATCTTTATCTCTTTCTCTTTTTTCTTTTTAATCTCCCTTAATTTTGTTTCCTTTTCTTTTTCTCCTTTTTCTCATTAAATTCGACAATTTCTTGGGACGTTCGTTATGCAAGTGTGTACGATGACCTTGATACTCAACAGTTATGCCCAATTGACGATTATGCTAGCTAGCGTGATTCTCTCTCTCTCTCTCTCTCTCTCTCTCGTTTTTGAATTAGCGATAAATTAATCTCGTTTATAAGAATCCCGTTTTATTATTATTATTATTATTTGTTCTTTTTGTTTATAACGAATTATATCTGAGAATATTTTATTTCTTCATTTCGTTGTGGAAAAGGAGGAGGAGGGAGGAGGAGAAGGAGGACGCGAGGGAAGGGCACGCGAATTTATCTTTTTTCTTTTTTTTTTTTTCCTTTCTTTATCATAATCTCCTCCTCCTTTTTTTTTTTTTTTTTTTTTTTGGTAAATTTGAACTTCGAGAAGATTCGAATCCAAAAGACGTTCCACTTAACGGAATGGGAAGTGCTTCTTGAATTTTTCATGAATCACGTGTTTGATAGTTTCCCAGAAAAGAGGTTTGACCTCGTTCCATCACGTTAACGGAAATCCGAAATACGATAAGTAAGAGGACGGATCGAATTTTCGTAATAATACAAAAATTCTTGTGCCATACATACATACATGCATATATATATATATATATATACACACATACACACGTGTAATTTCATTCCGTGACATAATTTCAGATGACGTTTTTCAATGAGTCAGACTATCGAATTGATTAATAGCGCCTCCCCCCTCCTCTTCCCTCCCCTGTCTCTAGGATGAACGTATGAATTATTACTTAATTATTTTTTTTCCATATCGAATCTTTGGTACGTCTATATACACAACGTACAATACGTATTAATTTGCTTCGGGAACAATAATGGAATAAATTATCGAAGTGATTATCGTGAAGTAAGTAATATAAATAGAAATAAGCAAGGATATAAACATTTATCGATTATATATATATATATATTTTTTTTTTGTATATCGAATATTTCCAATATCGACAAATTGATTGTATTAGTTCGGAATATACACGAATATATTGATTGGTATATGTGACCAATTTGTGTGTGTGTATTTTATTGGAATAAAAATCGAATATCGGAGCAAACATCAAATATTCAAATTCTTTTCTATCACACATATATATATATGTGTGTGTATGTATGTATGTATGTATGTATGTATGTATAATATATGAGAATGTGGATGACGTGTATCGATTAAAAATAAATCGTATGGTATCTTTGATCAAGAATGAAACGTTCTTCTATCTTGGCATTCGTAAAGTTTTGATGACACATGAAAACACACTCTCGAGGAGTTTTGAATTGCATCCAATTTACTTATATGCAATAGATACACTTAAGTACATTACAGACGAATCACAGACATTACTCCTATTAATTTCAAAAGATATAATTTACGATGGGCAAACCTTTCAGATAGAATCATCTTCTTATCCTACAAACGTGTAATATCGTAGATGATATTGCTATGAATACGTTCTCATTTCAAAATGATCGGCGAAGATTTTACGAAAGAGATAACGTGGAAATGATCTTTTCTAATTTCCGATAGAATAAAAAAAAAAAAAAGAAAAAAGAAAAATAAAAAATAATGGATCTATCCGTCTTTCCCTATTTCTCATTTATTCGAGAATGAGGATTCATCGATAAGAGATTCCGCATTACAATGATCTATTGTACACAATTATCGATGAACTTTAAACCTATGTAATTTAATTCTTTTTTTTTTTTTTTTTGTTTAATCTATAATACATTCACACATACACACACAACACACACACACACACAAGTATATATACAATTACTATCACGCGTGTTAAAACAAAGACGTATATGTCTCTTTCGATATAAACAGGAAACATTTTATCCAAGATTCGAACTAATATTTTTCCTAACATCTAATCGTAGGCTCTTCCACTTCTTATTTTTATTTTTTTATTTTTTTATTTTTTTTTTTTTATCAGTGAATCATATGGATACTACTAAACGCTTTAATCGTATTCATTTCAAAGTATAGCCTCAACGATTATAGATTTCCTTTTTCTTTTATTGTCGGAATCCAAATATCTCTGATTTTATCAATGTGAAAATAATAAAATAAAAAAAGAGATAAAAGAAAAGAAAAGAAAAAACAAATATTACCCACTCGCGTATCAAGATTCACGTATTCGATTTGTAACTATTATTAGTGACTATATTAGATTGTCGATATTAAGATCGTAAAAAGTAAATGGATCGTGAAAGTAAATTTTCGATTTGATCTGAATGTACGTACGTACGTATTTATCTGATGTACTATCCATATTTGTAACTAATTTTAAAGGTAACTATTAATAGTTATTTAAGTACGTTTTAGTCGTCTTTTGAAGTTCAAACGGTTAGGCGATTTTACAAAGAAAGAGATAGAGAGAGAGAGAGAGAGAGAGAGAGAGTTTATTTTGATATGTATGTGTGTGTATCGTGTATACATTAGCTTATATACATCTATGTAGTTTCTTGCAAATTAGCTTGACACGAAGAGAACGTATCTGGCTTGGTCTTAACGATTACACAACCTAACTGCCTAACTTAATTTCAAACAAGAACGTATTTCGAATATAAACGAATACCAATGCAAAAACGGGCACGTATAAAAAGTAAAATACGTACACGGGATAACATAATGGGATGTATGTAATCGAAAAGTTCCTAGATCGTACGAAAATTTCTACGCATCGATAAAAATCAAATTCGAAGATTCATTTGCCAGTTTAATGTCCTCTTCTCTTCTCTTCTTTGTTTTTTGTTTTTTTTTCTTTTCTTTCTTTTTTTTTTTTTTTTTTTTTCTTCAAATCGTTATAACTACAAACCCGAATAATCTCGGTCTCCTGTGAAAGAAAGAAAGTGTGATCGATATTTCTTTTTTCTCTTCTTAAATCGTCGGACAAAAATTTTGGCCCACCTAGGGAACCTTCGGCCGGAGAAACCTGTAAATATAGATTTTATATAAGAAAAGAAAACACATTTCGTTTTCGTCGTACGTAAAACGATAGGAAACTAAAGTTTCATCGCGTTTATTAATAACAAACTTTTCTTAAATAGAATCGCCCCCAAATTGCAAACGCCAGGAAATAGATTCGAACTAGTGACCTTCTTCTGCGCAAAAAACAAAAATGAAAAAAAAAAAGGAAGGAAGAAAGAAAGAAAGAAAGAAAGAAAGAAAAGCAGCCACACATGTGGGAACGCTTAACGACTTAACTGTAACGTTAGAATAACAAACGTCGAACGTTCATTAGAATTATTATATCGATAATCGTCCTCGTTGTCGTCGTCGTCGTCGTCGTCGTCGTCGACAAATTTTTTTTCCTCGAAAAACAAAAAAAAAAACTTTTTTTTCTCTCCCGTCATTATAATCCCGACTTTCGTCCTACGTGAAAAATTTATCAGAGTACCGATATAATATAATATAATATAATATGATATAACATTATCGATCACGTTGATAATTAATAATCGTATCAATACGATCGTCACTTTACTCGATAATCGATATATCTGTTCGAGACAATTACTTTCAATATAAAAAACGAGTATATATGTAGGTAAACATATAAAATCGTTAGAAATTATAACGCGACCGCGACGACAATGCCGATACCATGACGAATTTCATTTCATCGATCATCGTCGATCGGATCAATTTGTTTTTTCCTCCTATCGTCCCGATCGTATTAAAAATAAAAACCAAAAATAAAAAAAAAAAAAAAATAAAAAAAGATAAAAAAAAATACACGCGAAGCATAGAGACAAACTTTGTTGTATCGTACAAAACTAATCGGTATGAATCAAAAAATTGACGAACAACGAAATAACAATTTTGATGCGCGTGGTTAGTGCGATACGCACCGCACCACCAACACCAAGTTAAATATATATCCTCGTGTAATAATTCGTGGAAAAAAGAAAACATGAAGGCCTCTTCGATTATTTCACGGAACGAAGTTAGTAAAGGAGTATTTTGAAAACTGGAGGAGGAAGATCGCTTCGAAGAATAATAATACAGAATGGTGGTTGGATGGATCGAACGCGTTCCGAAAGAACTTTTTTTGCGTGAAAATTTGAAAGTGCACCAAAATTTCATTCGACCTTAAATTTAGGCCTTCCCTTCGGTATTATCCGATTGATTTCGAAAGATGACCTTTAAAGTCTCTAAGCATTTGATTTATCACCCTGTAGAAACGTGTTGTTGGAGATACATACTAATGAATCGTGTTCGATCGTAACGTAGGACGTATATATGTGCATAAACACATATATATACACACACACACATATATATATATATACACACACGCGTACCTATATGTATAGAAATTTAGGAAGGCGTGCCGCACGAATTCACCGATAGAAATGCGGCATTTTCTCGGTTAAGATGCGCGTGAGCTTGCCAAAAACGTGATGCATGCCGCGTTGTGATACGAGCGACGACGACGATGATGGTGGTGTATGTTGTATGGCCTCGCGAGTTTAGTGTCAGTTAGTCCGTCGTACCGACGACGGTCACACGAGTTCGTTCGAGTTCGAGCATTGACTTTGATCGGTTTAAAGGAAACGGAAAGGAAACGAAAAGGGAACGAAAAAGAAAAAATTAATTCATTTTATTTTATATCTTTTCTTTCTTTCTTTTTTTCTCTCTCTCTCTCTCTCTCTCTCTCTCTCTCTCTCTCTCTCTCTCTCTCTCTCTCGTTCGATTAATTTTCTTAAATAAGAATAATTCAATCGGTGAAAGGACGAATACTAATTGGAGAGTATCGAGTATTATAATAACGTTGTTAAAGATCGGATCGTATGGCTCTTAGGATCTATCAGATTCAAGGTAAGCCGGGAGAGCTCGAAGTGGTGGTGGTGGTGGTGGTGGTTGGTTGGTTGGTTGGTTGGTTGGTTGGTTGGTTGGTTGGTTGGTTGTGGTGGTGGTAGATAGGTAGGTA
>OU964981.1:4302711-4307711 GCA_918808275.2 Dolichovespula sylvestris
GTCGCCGTCGTCGTCGTCGTCGTCGTCGTCGTGGTGTCAAAAATCTTCTTCGTTTTTATCGTCGTGTCGTGGATTCATTCGGAGTTTAAACGAACGAGGGAGATTGTTTTTTTTTTTTTTTCTATCAAAGGATGGACTACTGTTACCACTGCTGCTGTCGCTTCTGCAGACGCGCATACCGCAGTATTGCCGCATAATTTTTGTTCCGAGCAAAAGAGAAAGAGACAGAGACACACAGAGAGATAGAGATAGAGAGAGAGAGAGAGAGAGAGAGGGAGAGAGAAAGATATCGAAAAAAACGTGAGCTGAATCCACCACCCCGAAGTTGCATCGAGCTGTCATTCCTTTTTTTTGTTTTCGTCTCTTTTCGCCTCCACTCTCTCTCTCCCTCTCTCTCTCTCTCTCTCTCTCTCTTTTCTTTTCTTTTCTTTTCTTTTTTTTTTTTTTTATTTTTTTTATTTCCTCCATCTCGAAGAAAAAAGGCTTATATCTTTTTCCTACAAGGAGAGGACATAGATAAGAGGGAGATATCGTGGGAGGAGATAGATAAAAGCAAGGACGATTTCTAGTTGACGAATCGACAGTGATTGTTATCATCGATTTCTTATGGTTTTCGTTGTTCTTAATTGATCGTCGTCGTCGTCGTCGTCTTCGTGAAAGTGACAAATTCGATTATTAGAAAAGGTTCGGGTGAACTTTCGACGAGATAATGTGTGAGTGAGTGAGAGAGAGAGAGAGAGAGAGAAAGAGAGAGAGAGAGATAGAGAGAGAGAGGGCGGAAGGTGCTAGATAAAATCAGATTCATATTAGCTTTCAATAACGGTAAAAATTATATTATCGTGGTGAAGGTACGACGACGTATAAGAGATATATGATAATAATAAAAACAACATAGTTGATAATCCTCGTCGTTCGGATTTTCCGTGTGACGAACGTGATCTCCAACTCAGGACAGTGGCGCCCCTCTATTGGACCGCCAGCTACGACGACGATAATCGCAGGTGTGATTTTAATTTTAAGATTGTTTCCTACAAGGGGTGTATCCGAATTATCAACTACGCGTGGTTTCCCTCCATCGTTACGTATATTTATTTTTATATTTTTTTTAAATAATTTTATATATATATATTTTATATTCTCTTCGCATGCATTCCAATTATTCCTTTTTTTTAATCCCCTTACGTTCCATCGATCGATTTCATTCAAAATTTATCATTTATTCGATGATTAAAAACGTGATACGCGTCGTGAGATTGGAAAAATGTCGCGTGCATGAGAGAGAGAGAGAGAGAGAGAGAGAGAGAGAGAGAGAGAGAGAGAGAGAGAGAGAGAGAGAGAGAGAACAAAAAATGAGATTAGACGAGTAATTCGATCGTATTCGTTGTTTTTTTTTTTCTTTTTTCTTTTTCTTGTTTGCCTCGGATATGCATAGGATTCGTCGTATTAAGAAACAGCTGATTATGACGTCTGTCAGCCTGATGGCCGCCATTTTGTTCGTTCCATCTCACTCCTTCTCTATCTCTTGTTATAAAGAGAGAGAGAGAGAGAGAGAGAGAGTAAAAGAGAAGCATTCAAGCGACACAACGCGAGAGTCTTTACGCGCGTTCAACCGGATGACTCGTTCGTAAAGCGTCCTCTCGACTGTATCCATCTAACGATTTTAAAAATGCATACCGTACACTTAAAAATCCCTAACATATTCGCGCTCGTTCAAACGTTTACCTTTGACCGATCGATTCTACCCTTTTTCTTAATTTCTTTCTTTCTTTTTATCTCTCTTTCTATCACTCTTTCTATCACTCTTACTCTTACTTTTACTCATCCTATCTTACGTCTATCAACTCGAAACGAAACGTCTCTCTAATGTCCATTACTATTTATTAATTTTATTCTTTTTTTATTTTTTATACATATATATATATATATTTATTTATAAGTTATTCTCTAATGTCTATTACTATTTATTAATTTTATTCTTTTTTTATTTTGTGTATAAATATATATATATATATATATATATATATATGTATAAGTTATAAGATCGACCAAAAAGATTTCCAAGCTTCGTATTGTAGTTTTACAAGCTAAAAAAAAAAAAAAAGAAGAAAAGCTATAGCAGGATACTTTTCGACCTGTCCAGTATAAACTGTCTTCGTAGGGGATTTAATTTTTTAGACGGGCATAATAATTTTTTTCATATTTTATCTTTCTTCTTCTTCGTCCAATGAATGACGTATTATGAACGTAACATAAATACTATCCTTGTAGAATAAATATAGAATATCGAACGACGTGAGAGAGAGAGAGAGAGAGAGAGAGAGAGAGAGAGAGAGAGAGAGAGAGAGAGAGAGAGAGAGTGGTCAAGATAAATAAAAGTCAAAGTTTTAGTTTTGGTTGTGGAAAATTCGCTGGATAAATAAATAAATAAGTAAATAAATAAATAAATAAATAAATAAATAAATAAATAAATAAAAAACCTTTCAAACGTTCCCCTCTTGTCGTACGAATAATTATATCGAAAGATAAATAAAAATTGAATCGAAAAAGATCTTTCTTCGAGAAGTAACAAAGAGGAATTCTCATTTATTACTATTATTATTATTATTGTTGTTGTTATCATTATTATTAGATCCTCGATCATATTCGTGTTTTGATGTCTACGTTTCAGACCTCGTGGCGGTGTTGGATCGGAGCATCCGCAGAGTAGCGACAGCGATGATTCCACCGCGACGCACAACCAAAATCAGGGTCAAGGTTGCGGGCATGGACATTCTCATGGACAGTTCGACTCTTATACCGTGCCCAAAGTCCAAGTGTCGGGACCACCGAACCCTTCTGAATCCTCCTCCGTCGTCAATGGGCAAGTTTCATTCTTATTATCATATCTTCGTTTCGTACAAAATCTTTCTTTTTTTTTCTTTTTTTTCGATCGAACGCTCGTACGATCTATCGCACAAATTTATATTAATATTTATCACCGATTTTTTTTTTCTTTTTTTTATATGTATATATATGTTCCTCTTATCCAAGAGTTGAGGATATATATATATATATATATATATATATATATATATGTATGTATATGTATATATATAAAGACCGTTCTTACGATGTCAAGGTCGGTGATATACGAGGAAAATTTTCACATCCATTTTCCTTTACCCCCGAAGGTTAAACGTTTTAAGGATAGTTTAATCTAACTCGATCTAACTTGATTCGCGAAGGATGAAAACCGTAAATATGACTTGAAACGTTCGCCGAAAATCGTGGTGACTCTATAAAGCTTTTGTACAAGGATTAATGGCCGACGACGGAAGAAGTTGGAGGATAAACTCTTTTGGCTCGTAAAGTAGTATGAGAGAATTGATGAGACTCGACGATTAGCAGTCTCTTTATCTCTCTCTATAATTTGGATTAGAAACGATTCTTGGGTATATGACAATTGGCTGAGAGATTAGCCTCGATCTACGGATGATATATACTTATTAAATTCCTGAGGTATCTTTTAAGTTCTATCGACGAATTGTTAATAGAGGATATAGATAGATAGATAGATAGATAGATAGATAGAGACAGAGAGAGAGAGAGAGAAGAAGGCGGAGGAGGGAGGGAGGGAGGGAGGGAGGAACGTTCATTTGGTTCGTTCGTTTAACACGCGATACCCGATAACGATATTTCAGCACGCTTCTTATCGCCACTCCTCCTACAAATTGATTACTCTGCTTCGAAGCGTCGTTGCTCGCGTTTCGTGATTTTTATTTATTTTTCTTTTTTCGTTATTTTCTCTTTGTTTTTTTTTTGAATTCTTTAAGTAATCCCTGTGTATCGGAAGTATATATAAGTGAAAGAAAGAGAGAGAGAGATAGAGTGGGAGGGGGAGGGGGAGGGGTAAGGGAATCATATTTATGATACCGATCGATCGATCATTAGGATCGAGATGATATATTAATCTCAGTGAGGATCATGATAGAAATGACGAATTCAAAATATTCCACGTCTGGCGAACAGCTGATCGTTAACGTTGACGATCAGCTTGGATCATGTTCGAGGTTCGTTCGTGTAACGCGTTATTTCAAGGCTAGCTTTTACAAGAGTCACGATGTAATATACGGTTACATCAGGCAAAGGAGTTCTATGATGTCGTGCGTCTATCAACGGCGTAACGACGGACCTCGGCTCTACGTAAATCGTGATCTTACATCGGTCAAAGTTCGTCGGTAAGTACGTGTAATGTATGTATGTACCTAATGTAACTTTTAATATATATTTAGATACTCGTCTCGTTCTTCTTCCTCCTCTTCTTCTTCTTCTTCTTCTTCTTATTCTTATTCTTATTCTTTCTCTTTTTTTTTGTCGATAGATCGAAGGATAACTTATTATTATTACTACCATTACTCGATTATCTTATTACCTCGATCGATCTCATAATCGTGTCCCTCGTTTTTGTCTTCTCTCTCTCTCTCTCTCTCTCTCTCTCTTTCAATACTCGAATTGATAAATGGCATTTTGAAACGCGCATTATATTATCGCGTATAATAATAATAAGCGCCGTTATGTGCGTTACACTTGGTCGCATAACAATTAAATTTCATGACACTTTTCTAACGTAATCTTGTAACATTCAATTTGCAATAAATAAGAGGAATACGGTTAGCTTTTAACGCCTTTTTTTTCTTTTCTACGACGGCCTGTGGTCGTTTCGACGAAAAGATAAAAAAGAAATTTTGTGAAGGTTTTGACGGAAGGCGTCGTTATACCTTATTGTAGTATTTAATACGAGTGTAATACGTAAATGTTGTCGATACCGTTTTCTACCTTAAAAATAATACGATTTTCTATACCGATTCGCCCGCGGGGTTCAGTTTTATATTGATTATTTTTAGATCGTTTTCAAGGCCAATACCCGTACATTAATCCGATAGCAATCATCTCGTTGGAATTTCTGCTTCGAAATATATCGTTTATTTCTTTAACACATTGTAAGTAAGAAGAACGTACTT
>OU964981.1:4310211-4320211 GCA_918808275.2 Dolichovespula sylvestris
GTGTGTATAAAAATGTAATTAGTCATGTACGATTTTTTGTCGCGAATATTTTCGTCGCGGTATTAACCGTTTTTTTTTCTTTTTTTTGTTTTTATTAATATTTCCTCATTTACGACTCGCATTTATAATAATAATTATTATTATTTATTTGACAATTTGCTTTTTTATTTTTAATTTATTATCTTTTTTTTTTTTTTTTTTCAATGTTTCATCGTAGCGTCTGCAACAAGTTAGATTACCAAACTCCATAAATCATGGGGGGGGGGCGGAGGGTGGGAGGGCGACTATAATAACAATGAAAATTTCTAAGAAAACTTCGTGTTACGATATTTATCGTTCGAAGTTGACAACGTGCACCGACCGGTGCACGCTCTCTCTCTCTGAATAAAGGAATTTTTATCTCTAATGATTTACGATTGTTAGAAAAGAGAGGGTCACGTGACTTGATTAAGCATACACGTATGCATATATATATATACATATATGTATATCAATAATTGCCACGAAGAAAGACAACCACGAGTGGATATATTTTTTTTTTCTCTTCTGATTCCGCTACTTCATTTATCTTTCTCTCTCTCTCTCTCTCTCTCTCTCTCTCTCTCTCTCTCTCTCTTTGTTCTCAGCGTTGGCTATTAATATCGTTGCGTGTAGTATTTTCCTTTGAGAAACGTTTTTGCTCGTCGCGAACGTAGATATGTGTTGGGGTATACGCCTTTTAAATTTTATGACATCCTGGTTCGGAGACTCTAACTCGAAGTATATAATCGATATGACAATGTATGTGTGTGTGTGTGTGTGTGTGTGTGTGAGAAAAAGAGAGATAGAGAGAGAGAGATAGAGAGAGAGAGAGAGATAATTATATCTACGAGTTCGTCGATCGCGAAAGGAAATTAAAAGAAAAAAAAAAAAAAGAGAGAAGAGAGATAGAGAGAAGAGAAAGAAGGTAAATACGAAACGTTTGAAAAAAAAAAAAGATATTAGACGTCGATTAATTCGTTCAGCGCGTTGGATCCGTTTGATAGATAGATCGTAAAATGATCGTGAAATTTGTCGATCGCGAAGTGAAATTTGAAGAAAAGAAAAAATACGACGCGATGTTAAAAAAAAAAAAAAAGAAAAGAAAAAAAAACATAGATCTCGCAAATTCGATCGACGGACACGCGTCTTTTTAATCTCCCCCCACCCCCGTCCCTGGATAATCTATTTGTCCTTTCGATAATAAATCGTATAATTCTGTTAGATCATAGGAAAGGGATGATGATCGGTGAAGGGAGGAAGGGGTTATTTTTTTTTTCTCTTTTTCTTTTTTTCTTTTTTTTTTTTTTTCTATTTTTCTTTCTCCAGAAATCTAATCAATGCGAAACACGATAGGGGAAGCCAATCCTCGCGTGACGTAAATCTTCTAACATGAGTGTCGGCCGAAACGGGGCTTCCATGGGATCGCTTTATCTGTCGGATTAATTGCTATTACATATCTCGTAGTCCCTCTTTCATTTCGTTTTGATACCGTGTAAAATAAGATGATCTATTCGAACTACAGAGAGAGAGAGAGAGAGAGAGAGAGAGAGGCTCTTACATGATATAAATAAATATATATATATATATATATATATATATATATATATATATATATATATATATATATACGTACATGTATACATGTAAATGGTATTTCGAAATTTATATATAAAAAGTTTGTTATGTAATTAATATATAAAAAATATTTGTATGTATATATATATATATATATATAGAGACCAGATACATGAGAAAAGTTTCAAATTGTAAAACTGCAAGCTTAATAACTTTTTTGCTATATGAAAAAAAAAAAAAAAAAAATAAAAAAAATAAAAAAAAAAAACATTAAAAACTTCTAATTGCCCGTCATGTATATCCGTATATCATTCAATTGGACAAGTGTCTCTTTTGTTTTTGATTAGATATATGTATTTGCGTTCGTGATTATGTCAGGTACACGTGTTATTTTCTTTTTCTACTAATTATTATTGATATCGCAACATTTCTAATTCCGATAAAAATATCTACCAATAGAATTTTATACTCTATGATAATCTATTACATATGCGCGCGTTAGTGTGTGTGCGTGTATATATGCTGTATAATCAATCTGGTAATAACTAGTCTTGCTTGAAGAAAAAATAAATAAAAAAAAAAAAAAAAAAAAAAAAAAACATTAAAAAAAAATAAAAATAAATGAAAATGAAAAAGAGATTTTAACGACGTTTTCGAAGTACATCGAATGATACGATGATTTTTTTCTATTTTTTTTTTTTTTTTTTTTCTAGTTTCTTATCGAAGCAAATATGACGTGAGAGGAATAATGTAAAAGCTTAGGGAGCAACGGGGTCAATTCTGTTTTTTTTTTTTTTTACTAGATGAAAAAACTAATGTTTAGATGATAAATAACGGAATTAAGAAAAACTCTCAAAGGATGATTATTAAAGTTCGTTTAAAAATGTCGGATCCAGTCGAACAAATTGACGATTTATATATATATATATATATATGTATATCTATATTTACGACAGCTAAACAAGTTTTATTAGAGGAAACGATATGAGAGTATGAAGTTCAAGTATCGAAAGGATGAAGAAGGATTAGGTGGGTACGGTTTATGTAACATCGTTCGTTGAATTACCCATACAACACCTCTCGTTAAACTTAAATAGTTAGGGGTAGGGTCATAAATAAAAAATCTGACGGTTGAAAATCTTCTATTTTCGTCGAAGACATCGAGGATATACATAGATCGTTATTTGCTTTTGCACAGGTTCCGTAAGAAGAGAATCCAAGATTAGAGAGAGAGAGAGAGAGAAATAATAAACTACACTTTTTCGAGTCTTCTTCTTAGACTGAGTTCCTTTTTTTCTTTGTTTTTTTTTTTTTTTTTTTTTTTTATCAGATTACAAAACTACGAGCTAAATTCGCAGGATTGGATAATTGTAAAAGTTGATCCAAAAAATCTCGAGTTTTTAAAAATCGTCCGAGAATTTTTGTATTCGTCGTTTATTTGTACGTTTCGGAATAGTTTAGAAATTTCGTTCGACCAAATGGAAAACCTTAATCGGTAATAAACGAGTAAAGTTTTCCGATGCCTAATCCTCTAAATGTCTTTTTACGTACATGCATACGTATAATAGCTCCGATAGGATTTCTATTCGAAATATTTCACGTGAAAGAAAATAAAAAAAAAAAAGAAGAAGAAGAAGAAGAAGGAAGAGCTTTTAATTAACAAAAAAAAAAAAAAAAGAGAGAGAAAGAAAAAAAATGACGATAAAAATGTTGGATCGTATCTCGATTAGAAAAAAAATTCTGTTCGCATAAATTTTCAATCGAATCGTCTAAGCGTTAACGTGCGCGCCAAGCAACAACATTACTGATACGAAAAAATAATTTAATCGATGATACGTTTGCTTTCTATGCATACTAATCTAAACAAAAATATTATAATCGAAAAACGATTGTAAAGCAATCGGTATATACATTTTTCGATCCAATCATTTACAAGTTTGAACATGGTAAAAGTATTTTTAGTATGCAAAATATCAAAACATTGCAACATATCTGTCTAGACGTTCGCCCAATATGCATATATATATATATATATACACACACACACACAATATTAAAAATAGATCTAATCTTTCTAAACTTTAACTATTAACGTTCGTTCGTACAAATTTATTATTGCACGTTTGAAAATATACGTATCTTTAATTTGACAAAAACATTGCCAAAATTAGATGCGCACGCGAGATGTTCGTAAATTTCGATTAAAACTAAAACTATCCGAACGAAAATACAATGCGCGTATACGCGCATCGATTTATTTATAATTCAACTTAGGAAGCAACGACGTGGCCGACACGTTAAACGGAGATTTAATCTTTCTAATTTCTAATCGAAATCCCCATTGTAATCCCCCCCCCCCCTAAAACGCGTATAGATAATAGTTACGACTTTTAATCCGTTAATGTCTAGGCCGACGCTCCTTCTAAATTCCTAAATAAAGTTCTCATAAAGATGCTTTAAAAAGTGAAAAGAAAGGAAAATAGATAGATCGAACTTACGGATAAAAATCGTTCGTAATTTAACTTGGATAGGGGAGGAGGAAGGGAGGGAGGGAGGGAGGGGGGGGTTGGAACGACCGACGGACAAATTAGACGCAGATTTGATTTTTCCGAAATTTTTTTCTTTTTTTTTTCTTTTTATATTAAAATATTAAAAAATAAGAAAGAAAATTAATCAAAAACAGGGGTACACCGAGGTAATTAATTTGCGAAGGGGCAAGATCAATAATTCTTTTACTCCCTTCGTATTTTCTTTTTTCTTTCGTTCGAGAAACATTGAGCGATTTTTTTTTTTTTTTTAATCTTATACGCGAAACGCGATCGAGAAAACGCATGCGTCTCTTTCTTTCGATTTCTCCGAGTGAAAGAAAACGCACAGAGAGAGAGAGAGAGAGAGAGAGAGAGAGAGAGAGAGAGAGAGAGAGAAACAGACAGAAAGAGAGACAAAGAGAGAAGGATAAAGAGTGAAATGGTAGGAGTAGGAGGAGGGATATGAAATTAGAAATGGTGGGAGAATGAAACGACGTGGTGGGAGTTGGTAGAGGGCTGGCGGTATGGGCAAACGCATGAAGAGGGGAAAGGGAGGGGATGGGAAGGAGTCGGAGGAGGGAAGAGGGTATCGAGCGAGTACCCCGGAGTAACAGACTCGACTCGACTCGAGGCGGATTTGACGGGAGGACGCGGAGAGGAACGGACCGAACGAGCGTGTGCGCGGGAGCGTGGTGCGGAAGAAGACAGGAGCAAAACGGAACGGGAACGGGAACGGGAACGGGAACGGGTTACGGGTACGCGTCAGTATCGTTGAAAAGAGACAACACACGCTACGATCGCGTCGTCCGTTTCCTGTGTGACCACCGTTCTCTGTTTATTTTTTTGTTTTTTTTTTTTTTCTTTTTTACTTTTCTTTTTTGAATTTTTTTTAATATTTTTTTCTCTCGTCCTCCCCCAATTTCTCGTTCACTTTTTTCAAAAATCTCTACGATATCTTCATCGTCGTTATTACCTCCGAGAATAATTCGTTGAAAAGAAAAGAAAAAAAAATTATATATATATATATATATATATATACGTGTGTATATGTATGTATGTATGTATGTTTATGTACATATATATATATGTGTGTGTGTATATATGTGTACGTACAGGTATGAGAAACATCGAAGAAGATGGATCGCAGTGAAATGATAATAAGAAACGGAATCGATACACATACGTTAACGTCTCGATAACTTTTCTCGAATTTTGTTTATATGTATATTTGTGTGTATATATATTTATATATACATATACATATATATGTATATGTTTGATCGCGACGATCGTCGAAACCATTGTAATTATACCATTGCCGTCTCCTTGCTCGTAGAACAGAGAAATCGAGCTAGTGCGTGACCGGCATCAAAGTTAATTTCGGATATATTCCTAAGGGAAGTTTTAGATCGTTACGTAGCGACCACCAACAGAGATCGATCGATACGCGAAGGGCATCGGCCGAAGCCGAGTTGTATACATACGTATATACATACATACATACATACATATATACATATATACAAATACGTATATATATATATATATATATATATATATATATATATACATACGTACACACAGGGTGGTACGTACATTCACGCGTACATAAATACTTAGTTGGGGTAAGGTCAAAGAAAAGAACGAGAAAGAAAGAGACAGACGGAGGCAGACAGAAAGAAAGAAAGAGAGAGAGAGAGAGAAACCAAACGAAGTGGTTGAAGTCTGATCAGGAAGAAGGAAGAAGACAAAAAAAGGGGAAGGAAGAGGACAACAAAAAAAAAGGAAGGAAGGAAGGAAGAAAAGGATCGATCGATCTGGTACACGCGACAACGACGCGTTTTCCTCGTTACATATATATCGACTCGTATTTTTCCCCCTTTTGTCCTGGTCGGCCTGGCAACCACCCTTACCGCTGATATACCACGGTTAAGCGTCGTCGCCATCAACGACGACGGTAAAGACAACGATAACGACGGCAACGACGAAGACGACGACGACGACGAAGAAGACGAAAACAAGAACGACGATTCACTCACGTTGGTTTGCTTCGAAAGCAATCGAAGAATTTTCTCGTCGTCGTTCTATATTAAATCTATTTGGGATTCGTCGAATCCCGAAATTGATTGATACGCAAAAGTGTGTATGTGTGTAGGTGTGTAGACGCGCGCCCGTGTGCGTGTGCGTGTACGTGCGCGCGTGTTACCTTCGAAAAAGTTTCTTTGTGCGTTTCCGTCTGTGTGTGTGTGTGTGTGTGTAAAAAAAATAGAAAAAAAAAGAAAGAAAGAACAAAAATAAAAAACGATCCAGTGCCTTCACCGATGTGTCCTTATCGATTAATAATAGAGAACCGTTCGATCGATCGTTGAGAGAGATAGAGATAGAGATAGATTGAGAGATAGAGAGAGAGAGAGAGAGATCGACTAAATATTACGGCTTAAGGAGAGTGGCTATAATCTGAATATTTCTTTTTTCTTCTTTCGTTCGTTCGTTTTTCTTATTTTTTTTTTTTTTTTTATTATTATTATTTATTTATTTCTCCTATTCGTTCGTTTGATCCGCGAAGAGACATCACTTTCTTGACGGGATTGATTATTTGTCGAATACGGAAGGACTATTTTTCTAAAAAAAGAAAAAAGAAAGAAAGAAACCCACCGGAAGAAGAAGAAGAAGAAGAAGAAGAAGAAGAAGAAGAAGAAGAAGAAGAAGAAGGCTCTCGATAAGAAGCGAGGGCGGGTGAATGGGAGAGGAGACGATTTCAACGAAAGAACCTATAATGCTTTGCTTCGTGCAAGGTTTTACGGGGCGGGAGGATTCAAAATTACGTCGATCTAAAAGGTAAAACTGTGCGTGTGTTTATTTCTTTTTTTTTTTTTCTTCTTCCTCTTTTTTTCGTTTTCCCCATAAGATTATTTATCCTCGTCGCTCGGGGAAAAGCTCTGCGACGATGATATTTATTTATTTATTTATTTATTTATTTATTTATTTATTTATTAGGATCGAAGAATATCTCTTCGGCATTATTTATTATTCATCTATTCGTTGATCGGACCAAAATCTTATCCGGCATCGAATTGAATGATTATAACGTAATTTATTGATCAAACAAAGTAACGAAATGTAATAATTATTATTTGTATCATAGATCGCGAATATTTTCATCGAATTTGTCAGGAATTTTGAATCCGAGAGATTGATGATGGTATTAATTGATTAATCGAAATAAATACAAATTTCGTTACGTTTGAATTTGATAGTAAACGAAGGAATTATTTCGATGAAATTAATGAACGATGATCGTCATCGTTCTCGTAATTATTTTTATTATTAGAAATTTTGCTCTAGATTTCATTCGTACGTACGTATGTACGTACGTACGTCGATTAAAAAGAGACACGCGCTTCTCAAAGTGAAAAGTAGGGGGGGAAGTGAATGCGCCATAAAGAAGGTCGTAGCACGTGCTTTATCGCATTGTCGAATAAGAGAGAGATAGATAGATAGAGAAAGAGAGAGAGAGAGAGAGAGAGAGAGAGAGAGAGAGAGATTCGATGAGGAGCTACTCGCTTTCAAGCTACGAACCGCTTCGTGTCCGGTCGCGTGTTTTCTTATTTGGGTCACAGGCTCGCTAGTTTAGAGATGTAACTGGTACGAACATATGGTGACAAAGAGAGATGATCATTGGTATCCATCTTGTTATTTTACAAAAATCCCGAAATTACTTTTCGAACGATTCGAGAAAAGTTTTCTCATCTTCTTCCTCTTCTTCTTCTTCTTCTTCTTCTTCTTCTTCTTCTTCTTCGAATAGTCAAATTTTATTAGGTGTAATTTAATTTTCTATGATAAAATAGAAAGAAAAAGAAAGAAAAGAATAATATCTCGAGTTTGTACGATTTTAATTGTTCGAGCGTGAATCGTTGTCGTTGTTGTCGTTGTCGTTGTCGTTGTTGTTGTTGTTGTTGTTGTTGTTGTTGTTGTTGTTGTTGTTGTTGTTGTTGTTGTTGTTGTTGTTGTTGTTGTTGTTATTCAGTCCACGCGTGCCAGCAATTTTCTCTGTTCTTTTGTTAACCGATAGTACTTGCTCGAGTTTAGATCTGACTAATGCTCGAATTTGAGAAGGGAACTTAAAAGACAGAGAGGAAGAAGAAGAAAACGAAGAAATTCACGAATACATTCTAAGAACAGTTTCTTTGTGTCTTTTCGATGAATCAATTTTAGACGAGAACGATCCCCATTATATACTTTTATCCTCTTTTATATATATATATATATTTGGAATAACTCATTTATCAGCGACTTTCGTTGTTGGATAATGAACGATGTATTATCCAACAGTTTTCTAATAACTTATGAAACAGATTATCTAACTCCTACGATCATAAATAATAAGTATGGAAGTTAAAAAAAAAAATTGTAATTTTGTCCTGTGCTTTTAGCTTCGATCGATCATTTTTGATGATACGCGAAAGATATAATATGTGTGTGTGTGTGTATAAATATATATAAATATATATATTTATATATAACACGCAAGAAAATGTCATGGCTAATGTCATCATTCGATTGATGATGGATAATACGTCATTGTTCGATTAAACGAGACTCTCATTAAAAATTTTTCCATTCTATTCGTACATACAATACTCAACATGCAAGGACGTTATACATATACATGTTACAATCGCTACTATATTATTATTCCAATTATCCTTTTAATTATAGAAACGTTCTAACGAGCTACCGCCAAGTTTTCACATAACTATGTAATTGACCTCAGATTCAACGACTTATGATTTAGCCGATCATTACGAATGCGTTCTGGGATCATATATTTCTTCATTTTTATATAAATTTGACATTAGGATTGGAATTTATTTTATAAAAGTTATTCTTCTCTAACTGACGAGTTCACGGAGAGGAAAAGAAAAAAAAATATATATATATATATATATTTTATAATCTTAATTGTATAATTTAATAATCTTAAATATAACGTGCAACGAAAGTCTCTAAAATTTATTTTACATTATTTTCTTCTTCGGTCGACGTTCTAAGGGAAGAAAAAAAAAAAAAAATAAAGAAAGAAAAGAAAATATATAAAACTTGGAGCGTACGAGTTTAAGATAATGATCAAGTTGACCCGTGATTACAATGAATTAATGGAACGAGTATGTGCGAGCCTTCAAATCATTCGAAATCCTCGAATCAATAACGACTCGTTCTCGAAAGGATACACTTCGAGTCCGTTGAATTGCATATTGACGCAGATTAAATTTTCAAATTGGACATTTAATATTATCGATAATTTTATACGATTTGATCTCGTGATTGACGGCGTAGAAATTAATTTCAAACTTTCAGACAGATCTTTTTATTTCTATGCGCTGGATGGAATTTATTTGACATTATTAATGAGAGACGATCGAGGATCGGATTAATTCATAAAAATATCATAATGATTCTTAATTTATATAAATGCAAATATAAATTATAATATTATTGAGAAAAGTATCATAAAAAGGAGAAAAGAAAAAAAATGTACGTACGATAAAATTAAACGAATAATTATTATTATCATAACTTTTATATATATGTGTGTGTGTGTGTGTGTGTGTGTGTGAATACATGCTGCAAATGAGGATAGATCAAAGTACTCCTCCTTTGCTTAGCGCATCATACATCGTTACGCTTTTTTTTTTTCTTTCCTTTTTCATTTTCATTCTTTAGAATAGTGCACGCACAAAAGAAACGCATACACGAACAACACGACGTTCGTGTGCGTGTGCGTGTGCGTGTGCGTTGTTTTATCACGAGGTGAAAGTAAGTACGAGATAAGAGTGTGTAAAGGAGTAGTATCTTGATTTTAACATGTTGAACGA
>OU964981.1:4325211-4330211 GCA_918808275.2 Dolichovespula sylvestris
TTATCCACGTACGCAAAACTTTTATAATCCCCCGTCCCAAAGTTCGTCCCCGCGAACACAGCGATATAAAAAAAAAAAAAGAAGAAGAAGGAGAAAGAGCAAAAACAGAAAAAAAAATAACCAAAAAAGAAGAATAACGATAGGACGGAAGGAGGGACGAAAAAATGTCTTTTTAAGATCGTCTATTTTCGAAGAGACAAACTCGCGTTAGTGGAGAAGTTCAAAGGCCGACTATTATTATCTAAAAGAAGATAGCGGGATCAACTAGAGACAATGACCCCGTTTCAATGATTATCAGAGTTCAGAAGTGAGCATGCGAGTAAAAGATGTTAACATCATACGTACATACATACCGTACATCGCATGCATACATAATATATATGTATTTATATACATATATGTCGTTTATTATAACGGATAATGAATGTGTGTCTGGTAATATTTGAAAGGCAATTTCTCCAGGAAGGAAGACCGTTTAATATCGAATCGAATCGAATCGAATCGAATCGAATCGAATCGGATCGAATCGAATCGAATCGGATCGGATCGGATCGGATCGAATCGGATCGAATCGGATCATCGACCGAATATCAATAATGTTTACGAGTTATTCCTAATCTCTCGTCTTTTTTTACTTTTGTTTTTACTCCTTCTTTTTTTCTTCATATTTTTTCTTTTCGACTACATTTAAAAGGACGAAAGGAAGCGCACGATTGATAAACAGGAAAGACCGTTCCACGCTCTGATTAGTTTAAAGTCGAATCGCCTCATTTCATTGACGATCGAAGAATAATAATTATTATTGGATGGGAAGGATAGAGTTGAAAAATCGAAGGCCAATCTCTCATCGACGTATATCGAAACGTCGATCGGTATATTATTAAGTGTTCCGATTTGTACGTAATGCACGTATGTATGTATGTATGTATGTATGTATGTATGTATGTATGTATGTATGTATGTAAAGGTGTTTTATTTGAAGAAATAAGAAAGTGAGAGAATGGGGAAAAAAGCATGGTGAATGGAAAAGTACGTTGATAATATGAGAGAGAGAGAGAGAGAGAGAGAGAAACGAGTTCGAATTTAAAGTCGAACCATCGAGAGGTTTTATGGAGGTCGAGTGCAACAAGCACGTGACGCTTGGAAAATGCACGCCATGCAAATGCCTAAGCTCGCTGCGCTTTTATAATACATGGAAAAATATTCTGTGCGACTTCAAACAAAAAAAGAAAAAAAATAAATATCATTTACATTCCCTTTCGAGACTGTTCGGGCTAATCTTCTTTATTTTTTATTTGTTTTTTCTTTTTTTTTTTTGCCTCTTTCTTTTCTTTAGATCACAAAGTCATCTACCGTGCAAACCTAACCACGAGGTCTGATAAGTCCCGAAGAGGAACGATCGATTTTTTTTTTCTTTTTTCTTTTTTCTTCTTTTTCTTTTTTCTTCTTCTTCTTCTTTTTCTTTTGCCTTTCTTTTCCCATTTACGACAACTTAGAAACTTTCGATACACCCTGTGGATAAGATAATTTTAATCGATAAAATTATTCCGATCCTTTTTTCTTTTTTGTTAACGGTTAGAAATTGGCGAAAAATGAAAACGAAGGAGGGTCTGAGATATAAATAAATATAAATAAATGTAAATAAATGAAAATAATAATTGATGCGCATTGTCGAGTCACGCTCCCACGTATCCCACGCAAATATCCCACGTTATGAATGATCGACAATCGACTCGGTCGATTCTTCGCGCGCATCGATCAACAATTATTTCGCATACCCGTTGAAAAAAAAAAAAAAAGAAGAAAAAAAAACCGAATCGTCGAGCTGTGCGCGCGTATACGATTACAAAACGGAACATCTCGTCGTCGTAGTGTTGTCGTATGGTGTGTACCACCAGCCTATTCCATAATCAATTCGATTGATGTAATCAGTGCTGCATTTGGAAACGAAGGCTATGGGGTTGGAGGGAGGAGGGGGATTGTACGTCGAGATAGGCTCGCTCGGTGCATAATCGAGTCGTCGTCGTTTCTTTTTCTTCCTTCCTTTTTTTTTTTTTTTTATTATCCTTCTCTACTTTCTTTCGTTCCTCAAAAGGAGGACGGAACGATCGATCTATCGATCGATCGATCGATATATATCGGAATAAATTTGTTCGTTGCACGGGCGACGACAAAGTAGTTGTCGTTGCCGTCAAATTCGATTGCATTGTTGTATCGCGTTGTCGTGGTAATTCTCCCTTTTTTTTTTTTCTTTTTTTTTTTCTTTTTTTCTTTGCTCTTATGCTAATCGGTCTTCTCGTTTTCTTCGTTTTTTTTTTTTTTCTTTTCGGAATAAATCTGAATAAGTATATAAAGATTTGGGATATATAGTATTTCGTATTCGTTCTTTCTTATCGTTTAGTCAACGCATGCATAAGTATATTAGGTATATAACCAATTCGTCTCTTTTCAGTTATTTTTCTTTCGTTTCACTGTTTCTTCGTCTTCTTCTTCTCCTTCTTCTTCTTCTTATTCTTCATGTTGTTCCTCTTTATCTTTTTCTTTTTCCCCTTATTCTTATTCTTATTCCTCTTATTCTTCTCCATAACGTTGTACAAACGCTGTATCCATGTGCATGCCGTTTAAACCGCGGAGCGTGAATTCTAAAAATAATGCATACGCTTAGACTACCGTAAGTGAGTAAGTAAGTAAGTAAGTAAGTAAGTAAGTAAGTAAGTAAGTAAGGTATGGAAACAACCTATGCTTCGTACGAAGTTAAAAATTTTGGTCGACATTTTCAAATCTTCGAATTCATTTTCTAAATCAATTTTTCTCGCTCTTCCATCCTTCCTTTTCTTTGATCTCGTTTTAAATCAAATAATATAAAATAAAATAAAATTAATTTAACTTGCACGTGGCAAGCCAATAAATTGTCGTTCATCATTATAATCTTAACTCGACGATGAGTGTATATATATGTGTGTGTGTGTGTGTGTGTGTGTGTGTGATATCAAATATGTTTAATTAAAAAAAATAATAATATTATAATTTACTTGAAAACAAATTGAAAATATAATTCGAGAAGAGATATTATATACATTTTGATTACCAACGATGACTTAATTGTTTCGTAAGGAATAGATATGAGCTGATAAATCTTTCAAAGAAATCTCGTTGATTTCTTTTTTTTTTTTTTTTTTTCTTTTTATCACCCAAAATATCGGCATATATCGACAAATACGAACTTTTTCAGGAATGATCGATGTTCCGAGGCTCCTTCAACTCGTACGATTGATCTAAAAACAAAAATGATAAATGGATAGATAGATAGATTTATATATATATATATATATATATATATATATATATATTTTATTTATTTATATACGTATATATACAGAAAGAGAGAGAGAGAGAGAGAGAAATATTTTAGCTAGAAACATTATAAAGTTGCAGATCGTAAGACAACACATATATCTACATAGATACATAGATACATACATAAACATGTAAATACATACATACATACGTACGTACATATATATATATATATATCGATCGATATACTTGTTTATATCTTCGATTATCTGTCGTCCATACTTTGCGTCAATGCAAACACGATCCTTGGAATAAAAGAAATTGTAATTTTTCTCCTTTTCTCTCCTGCAAAAGAGAGAATAATAATAATAATCGTTTTTACGCCAACCATCGAAACGTATCGAAGGAAAAAAGCTCCTCGTGAATTTGTTTCGAAAATATTTATCTGGCAATGTTGAACTCTAAATCGTCCTCTCGAAAAATATTCCCTTTAAGTTTCGTTATTGCAATCGATTTATTTCGGGTAAGCAAAAAAAAAGAAAAATATAAAAAGGAATCAAAAAACGATAAAAATAAAAATAGAAAAAAGTAAAGACGATATTTATTTTTCATTCTCTTCCCGGAGAGCGTTGCATTTTGGGAAATATTTTCAAACGTAGGAACCGTGAATCGCGCTTCGAAAATATTTCATGCCGGTTTTTTTATCAACGATTTTTTTTTTCTTTTTTTTTTTTTTTTTTTTTTTTTTTTTTTTGATGTAATAAATTTCATTCTCGAAGCGAGGGGAGAAAAAAGAGCAAAACAGATTTATCGACCCGTATCGCGGTACGTAACAGAATGGCCATAAAGTAAGTGTTCCTAGACGATAATTAAAAACCAATTCCTTTTTATTCGTTCGAACCTTTTTTTTTTTTTTTTTTTTTTTGTGAAATTACGAACCTAGAAACCTTTGGTCCACGATCCGTGACGATGAATATTATTAAATCTATACAGAAGAGGTCTGCGATGTAATTAATATCAAATAATCGAACTCTTGTCGGGATCGGTTGTCATAGTTGCGCATAGATTTATAACCGCACTGCATAATGGCGACACATTTATTATTATTTTTCATCGCGAAAATGTGGGCGGAAACGGTTTCATATTTAATCGTGCTTTATCACCGATCACGAATATCATTCCAACGATGGACAGTAACGAGCTCATAATTCTTTCTTTTCTTTTCTTTTTTTTTTTTTTTTTTTTTTTTAATTGCATTCCAACGATACTTTAAGACGAAAAAAAAAATAGAAAGAGACAGAGACAGACAAAGAGAGAGAGAGAGAGAGAGAGAGAGAGAGAGAGAGTGTGTGTGTGTATTTTCAAAAGAAGATAATAGAAAATCTAAACAACGTTATTGTGCCTCGAACGTTGCACAAACGTGGACTGAACATATCATCTAAGTGTTTCTACTTAATACGAGTATATATCCTTCTTCTCTCTCTCTCTCTCTCTCTCTCTCTCTCTTTTTGTTTTATACACGTATACTCGTGTACTGCATAAAAATTGATAAAACTTGTCGATAATTCGGGCGTATCTAGTGCATGACGTCATTCGACGTCCTTCGGAAGAAAGTCTAGGAAGAACACCTGGTGTATTCTTAATAATGCAAGATAAAGAAGTGGGGGTGGAGAGAGGGGAGGGGACAGAGAAAAAGTAAGAAC
>OU964981.1:4335211-4337711 GCA_918808275.2 Dolichovespula sylvestris
GTATGTGTGTGTGTATATATATATATATATATATATATATATATATATATATACGAATGAATTATAAATGTTTTGATTAGCCGTGATCGATAATGTTCGATCAAGGAAACGTTATAAAAATGTATAGTTCCATTATAAAAGTCATTCTAACATTTCCGGTCGAGAGTATTAAAAATAAATCGTATCGTTGTAACATTAGAGTTGGAAGGGTTGGAAAAAAGACGTTCGAAAAGAGAACCTTGTAGTTTTTTTGTACACACCTATCCGCGGGCGCGGTATACCGATCGAATTATTTTATTTCGTGGTTCGATCGAACCACCCCAAACCGTAAGGATTAATTATTACCGTTCGGACTTCTCCCTCGTAATAATCATTTTTTCCAATGTCATATTTCAGTCAGCTATCAAAGCCATTGAGCAGGAGTACTCCATCGATGGCAGCCGGTGGTATCGTTCAGACACCGGCGAAGATCAGTAGATCTTCATCAAGATCCTCGCCATCGTCCACCAGTAGCGCAAGACAAAAGAAGTTTCATCGGCATTTTACTCAGGTACAATTATTAATGGATTATCAATAATTATTGGATAATGCGTATGAATGAATATCGTTATATATATATATATATACATATATACACACATATATATACATATATATATATATATTTTGTTTTTTTCTATAATATTGTATCGGACCTTAGAAAAGGACAGTTAATCAGTGCTAATATATAGTCTTCAAAATTTCGACATCAGGTGGCCGCCGACGAGCGCGTATTGAACTACTACAGTTGTGCACTGGTGGGCGATATCCTACTACAAGGTCACCTTTACATAACGCCGAATTACTTTGCCTTCTATAGCAACGTTTTCGGTTACGTTACGAAGCTTTTAATACCAACCGCCTCGGTATTGAAGATAAGTAAGGAGAAGACGGCTAAGATCATTCCTAACGCCGTAGCCGTCGCGACCGAGGATGAGAGACACGTATTCTGTTCCTTGCTATCGAGAGATTCGACCTTCAAACTTATGAAACAGGTTTGGGACGAGGCGATAATACCGAGAGCCTCGGCCAACGTATTGCCATTACCCGACGAGGCAAAATTATTACCACCGGATACGTTGCTGGTCGACGATTCGGAAGTTAATCCCGAGGAGGATGATTCGAGTATGTCAGAAAGTGGGACGGATCAAACCGCTTCGAGACCACCCACTGTTTGTACCGATACCGATGGTTTATCACCTACTATCTCTAGACCAAGTCACGCTCCTGTTTCTAGTACCAGGTTGGTACATTTCTTTTTTCTTCTTTCTTTTATTTCTTTTTTTTTTTTTTTTTTTTTTTCTTACATTCATCCATCTAATCTATCCGTCTGTCTGTTCCGTCATTTTCATTCTTCTTTATACACGCGAGCATACCACACGGACACAAAGCACAAAACACGAATACTCCGTGCCTTACACACTAGACCTACTTACTTCAAAACTACTTGTCAGAGATACTTAGACCGTGGCCTGGATGGCCGAAAAGTTTTGCGGGCTGATTTTAAAAATGGAACAAAAATCAAACGACCAATATATCGATCGCTATCCTCCCACAACTTTTTGGCATTGTTTATTTATTTATTTATTTTTTTGTTTCCTTTGACAATATCTAGGTTTAACGAGTATGAATAAATAAATGGATAGATAGATAAATAAAAATTAGTTGAAAATCGTTGAAATAGCAAAGAGTAACGTTATATTCGCGTTCGATCCCCCCTGTAGAACGAAATGGGACAGAGGAATTATTGGAAAATCCTTTACATTCCTCCTCGACGTCGTTTACGGTTCTATCTAATCTTTTTTATTGTAGTCGTAGTCGTTGTTGTTGTTGTTGTTGTTGTTGTTGTTGTTATTTTTCTATCTTCCCTTTCCCAATTTTTCTAATTCTTCATCGTATTCTTTATTATTTTATAGAGTGGATTCAGTGACACCATCGATACCGATCTCATCGCCCAACAAATCTCGTCCTTTCGGTACATTATTTGTTGGTGGATTGAAGCCTGGCACGGTAATTGCCATATTGGTCGTGGTCCTGGCAGCTTTGTACATTTCGGCGGCCATGATGATGTTCCGCATCGATAGATTGCACACGGCATATTTAAATCATCCACTTGTCTCGCCGGAACATTTTACGCACGATCGACTCTTGCATTATCTCAATTCGAATCTCGATCAGATAGCTAAGGTAAAATTTACATACACACACGCGCATATATATATATATATATATATATATATATATATTTTTTTTTCGCACTCGATAGACATCGATATAATTAATAAATATTTTAACGAATGTTGACGTAAATATTTAAATAATATTTTAACATATATATATAACACATCAGTCGATAAGTCTCCGATCATAATTCATTCTACCATATTATATTCTATCACGTAGAATATCCACCAAAGTCTTATCGAATGACGTGTTATATATATATATATATTTTTATCGC